>JNEK01001836.1:0-24036 GCA_000697295.1 Mucor indicus B7402
TTGGGCATAAACGACATAATTTTCAAATTCTTCATTCATAATTTTTGACAGTTCACCTAAAAAATTGCTTTCTTTTGATGGCGAGTCCATTTGAGCTCTAGTTTTTTTCATTTCGTATTTTACTCTATCTTTGTTACCCAAAATTGGGTTGATATTTCTAGCAGGTTGAATAGTCTCGCCTGTTTGTGAAGAAATCCCTGTGGTCATCTTCTTGGGGGTTGTGAGAGGAACAGCTCTCATTTTTTCATCGAATTCTTCCTGTTCCTCAGCAGACAAATGTTTTGTTGTATATGCACTATGATTGTGCTTCCCTTCACAATTCATCGTGCAAGTATTGACAGAAGTAGTAAACCGTACTTTTGCTGAGCATGATATGTGTACAAGAACACTTCTGCGGTGAATACAGGATTGCTTAGAAATACGCTTATCACTGGATTTTGGCTTTGCTGCTTTTTTGAAGAGCACAAATTCTTTGTTAGTGCATTCAACAATTCCAAGACATCGTTTTAAATAAACTTCATTGCCATTGAGATTAGTTTGTTTATAAACTTTGGTGAGTTGCCATCCAACATCTAAGTTAAAATCGCGAGTAGAAGAGTCTTTTGCCGTAATACATTCTATGTATCCGTCGTCGGGAAACCTTTTTTTTTAAGAAGCTTCTTTGGAAGACATGATGGGCAAAATGTAAGGCGATGTTAAAAGGTTAGAGGACGAAAACGTGATGTAACAGTAGCTTACATGTGGGCGGCCCTGACCCCCCAAAAATCTGTGGTGTGTGTAATAACACCCCTCAGTTAACACACCACAATTCACCACACTCCTTTTTTTTTTGAGCCTCAATTGGACAATTCTTTGAGTTTCAATTGGTCACTTTTACGAGCTCCAATTGGTCACTCAAAATCTTCACGTTGGGAGTGGAACGACTTTACTGTATTTTCCACTGTCAATTGGACAAATATTTAAAAACGTTAGTCGGATTTCCCAAAAAATTGGTCAGACTCTTGAAATCCAATTGGTCATTTGTGTGAATTTGTTTTTGCATGTCGGTGTCGATGTCGGTGTCGATGTCGGAGTCGGTGTCGGAGTCGGTGTCGGTGTCGATGTCGATGTCGAAGTCGATGTCGATGTCGGTGTACGTCATCATTAAGTTTTGTGTGTGTCGGTGTTGGTGTCGGTGTCGTGCTTGGTTTAACTTCAATCAAAATGGAAGACCTGAACAACTGGTATTTGCCTTTCGAAGCAAGGCCTGGGACTGATATTACTACCAAGCTGATCTTAACTGATAAAACCGTTATAAATACTGTTGTTCATAATCTACTTGGTAGGTATGTTTTTTATTCACAAAATAGAACTTGACATATTTGTTTTTCATAGGGCCAAATATTCCCAACAACACATATGTTACTAATTCAGCAGAATGGGCGGATGGAAAACGATCAGACGTACTGTATACACCAAGGAATGGAGTAACGATTGATCTACCGCCTATCCTAATCGAAGTCAAAAATAGAGTCGATCATCAATTTATGTTTAGGCTAATCAACTATTGCGCCAATGCCTATGACCGTTATGAAGTTTTACCTATAGTGCTTGTATTTGTAATTGGAAAATTCTCCAATACCAAATTCGAGGAAAAATTTGTCAAGAAAGCAAATACTCTATATATTCTAGAGACACAATGTGAACACTGGGCGAAGTTGGTAAATTTTGTTTCAGCCAGATCAATTCAGGATTATATTCGAGATTCTATGGATCCGTTTATAGCACTCGCTTGTTTTACCACGTAAACTAGGCGAAGTGGGGCAAATGTCCAAGAATAGAAAATTATTGTGCATTAACGAGTGTACAAAAAAAAAAGGACGCATATATAAAGGTTACTGTATATATTTTGTTATTTTTTATTCCTTTTTTTTCCAAAATATAGAAAAAAAAATGGGATTTGAATTGGAAGAAGACGAACAACAACAACAACAACAACAACAACAACAACAACAACACCTAGCAAACCGTGGTAGTTTGTTTGTTGATTATAACAAGGATGAATACACCTCACTGCTTACTGAATTACACGAAGCCTACTGTAAAGATAAACCTGATGATGTGTTGCAGTACTGTGCAAACTTTTTTCATAAAAAATTAGAGGAGCAAAGAAGTTCCTTCTTTCGCCAGGAACATTCTTCTTCTGTGGGTAAAACGTTTTTATAAACAAACAAAAAGGAAAAAAAAAAATATTAACTAAGCATTTGTAAAGCAGAAACAGAGCAACATCCTTTATCTAAAAATGGTATTGAATCCGAACGAATGATGGCTCAGTATGAAGAAGAAGAAGAAAAAGACCATTTCTCAACAAATACACCTCTAAATGCGTTCCCTTCTTCATCCTTTGGTACTCGAAACAGACGAACTTCTGTAAGCGCCGAATCTATAGCACCCACTGAATCCTTTATAAAAAAGGTCGTTCCAAAAACAACTGAACAAGCTGAAAATATTCAAAAGTCTGTCATCAACAATTTTCTCTTTAAAAATATGGACGAGGAACACTACCAAGACATAGTAAACGCCATGATTGAAAAGCCCGTGAGAAAAGGTGAGACAATTATTGAACAAGGTGCGGTAGGTGATTACTTTTATGTCGTCGCTTCAGGTACTTTTGACTGTTACATTAAAAAGCCAGAGCAAGAGAAACCTTTAAAGGTAACCTCTTATGAAAGAGGAGGGAGTTTTGGTGAATTGGCTCTAATGTACAATGCACCACGTGCTGCCACAATTATTGCTACTTCAGAAAGTGTCTTGTGGGCACTCGATCGCGTCACCTTCAGAACCATCTTGATGGAAAACACAGCTCTTAAAAGAAGAGTTTACGAGTCGTTTTTGGAGGAAGTACCCTTGCTAATATCATTAGAACCTTATGAACGCCATAAAATAGCGGACTCTCTCGAGACTATATTCTTTAATGATAATGAACATGTAATTTCCCAAGGCGACATAGGTGACCAGTTTTATATTATTGAATCAGGTTCAGCTATTGTATATAAAACGGATTCTAATGGAGATCAACAAACGGTTAATCAACTAGAAAGAGGTGCTTACTTTGGTGGTAAAAGCTAGTGTCTGTATAAAAGGTTATGTTGAGTACTGACATGTTTACTTTCAGAACTAGCTTTACTGAATGATTGTCCAAGAGCAGCAACTGTTGTTGCTAAAGGTAGATTGAGATGTGTGACACTTGGTAAGAAAGCTTTTACAAGATTGCTTGGACCTGTACATGAAATTTTGAAGAGAAATTCAGAAAACTATCAAGCTATTCTCAACCAACAACAGCAATATTAAAACTTGATATCACATATTAACATTCAAATGCATAACAAAACAACTTCTCGTAGTAACTTTTGTTGTACTGTCATGGACATACACTTAAAAAGAGTAGTAAAGGATTAATTGGTTGGTGTTATTTTCAGTGTTAGCAAGTCTCTGCTACAGTTCTTGTTTATCAGGGATATTGATGCAATGTTGTTTTATTACTACTTTAGTTTTTATGCAATTTCTCTTTAACTGTTGTTAAATAAGCACCTATTTCTTTATCCATCACGTCTCTGTTCAAAGTGCCTGTTGAATTGAACCAGGTCGTGATATTGGGCACGACTTTATAATGAGCCTTCTTTCCAGTTGATTTGTCGGTATACTGAAGCTCAAGTTCGTAATTGGGTGAATATTTTTCAATCTTACCAGAGATTTTCAATACACCTGAAGCCTTTTGAAAACATATTAGACTTTTATTTTCAATAAATATGTGTACATTTACCTTGCCATTTAGCTTTTGTGTGCCTACAAATATTTCGTTTTTCTGCACAAAATAGTTGTACGCGAATCCAATAGACTGCAAAATCCAATAGACAATGACACAAACAGTGGTAACAGAAAAAGCTTCATTAAAACTTGTTTTGTATTCATAGAGAAATGCTCCTCCTGCAATGGCACACGACACAAAACCCAAGATTAGTTTGAAATCAGTGTGAATGTGAGACTGAATATATTTTTCTTCTTCAGAAAAGAACTATAAGGAAAGCGTTAGTCTCACCCCCCCTTTTTTTTTTTTTTTTTTCTTATAGCCATGTCGTTTTACCCGAGAAATTTCATCATCAACAGCATTTCTTAATTGCGTTGAGTCGTATTTATTGGTAACTTCAACAGGTTCAAGATTAGCCTCTATGCTATACATTAGGAATGCGTTTTTCCAACTTCATTGAATGTTGTTTATTACCAGTTGTTGACATCTTGTATATATTCGTGAAAAAGGAACGCGGTTTATTGCTATTTTTTTTTCTATCTTGATTGGCCGAAATATGCTTTGCCACGTCGCCCAATCGAATAAGGTTCAGTAGTCAAAATCAAACCATGGGGCATAAATAAAGGAAATGCGAATATAGCTCACCTAAGAGCAACCCTAAATTGACAAATTAGCTAATATAATAAAAAGAGACCCAATATCTTGCACTTATAGTTATTTCTTTGATTTACTAAGCAGACAGAGCATAAAAGATTTTATTAGGAACAAGGTTGACGTTGTTTTACTATGCTCCAAATAAACAAGCTCCACAAGATACCTACTCGGTAAACAACATCATGTTTGATTAATTAATGAATATAGTACATGGTTGAATTAAGTATTTTATTAAGTTATTATAAACGATATTTGTAGTTTGTATATGATGAATAGATTTGTATTGAAAAATTATGGGCAGCCCATAGCAACTTGATCGATACAAGTAGCTGTAATAACATTGCCTTCAACATTTGCAATCTTAAAAACGGCTTGAAGGATAGAAGAGATACCTTGACCAGCAATCATGCCACCTGCAGCACTATACATGAGGTTATCCCAAGCACCTTCATCAATACGCTTCCAGATTTTGGTAGCAATCCAGCCGATAAACATAGACAAAGGAACTTCGGGTTGTGTGTTGATCATAGCAATACCAATGGCACTGACAGATGGGAAAAATCTATGGTACTTCTTGGGAACAAAGAAGTGACGAACAAGGGGAAGAACAACAGCGGCAACAGCACAGATAACAGTAGCAATGATGCTGCCTTTAGAAAGAGGATCACCGTTACCAGTCAAAAGAGAGGCAACATTCTTCCAAGCAATGACAGCAACAAGACCAAAGACACAATCATCAGCATTGGGATCAACGATACAGGGATAGGCATCGGTGAAGAGAATGAACAAACCAACACCAATAGCAATAGCAAAGAAAGAAGCAACGAATTGAGCCCAGAATTGAGAACGGGGAGAAGCCCCAACTAATTGACCAGTCTTGAGATCACCAACCATATCGACGGCTTGACCAGCAGCAGAAGCAGAGATGTTACCAGCCATCAAGTTGTTTTGCAACATAGCATTTCTACTTTCAGCAGGCATTCTAGCAAAGACAAGTTGAGACATTTTACCAATGGAACCAAGAGGATTAATATCAGTTTCACCAGATGATTGAATACCGACAAATGAAAAGAGGAAACCAAGAATAACAGCAATGATGGATTGATATACAGGCATACCAAAGTATTCTCCCATAATAGCACAAGTAAAGATGATGGAGATAAAGGTACCAACAATCCACCACCAGGCAGGCACTAATTGGTCAGGAGTATAGATTTCATCGACTTCACCGTCTCTGGTTGGCTTGTCTTCATCTCGCAAGGAGCTGCGAAGAACAATTCGTCGGAAGAAGTGAATAGAACGTAAAGTAGCAAACTTTAATTCCTCATAGCCACCCTTGACACCACGCCAGAGAGTATCATAGTGTATAAAGAGTTCGGTGAAAGCAGTAAGAGTCATAAGAGCAATACCGGGCCACAAGAAGAAACGGTTGGTGGTATCACCTTTAGCATTGAAGCCATAAGGAGCGATAAAAGTTCCATTGCCTACTAATACGGGACCAATGATACCATAAACAATGACAGTTGAAAAGAAGAAAGTAAGGACAGTGGAGCCAGGTGTCATGAGACCGGCACCAAAGAAGGGCCAATCCCAACGGAAGTTCCATCCCCAATCAACATCAGCGCTTTGAAGAGGAATATAATTAGCACGAATACCGATGTAGTAAAAGATATGAACTATAAATCAAAATTAATGTCTGTGGGCCAAAACTGTAAAAATATTACTTACGAGTATCGAAGAAGGGGACCCAGTAAGAGATAAGACCCCAAATAAAAGTAAATGCGAACCAGAAGCCCATCCATTTAGCTTTTTTGAAAGCAGCTCTTTCACCTTCGACACCATTATGGAGAGAAAGGATAGTGACAGCGGCAGCACGAGGAGTAGGGAAAGTTAAATCTTGCTTAACGACAAAGTGAGAACGGAGAGGAACAGCGAAGAAAAGACCATAGAAAGCACAAGAAATAGCGAAAAGAGTAAGGGCAGCAGCATCTTGACGAGGGTTTGTCATAAGACCAAGTTTATACATAGCAGGGATACCAGATACGAAACCAGCGGAAAGGCCACCTGCTGTAGTAGCAGCGGATTGAGCTGTACAATTTTCTTTAGGGCCAAAATAACCGCCACCCCATTTAGGAGGTAGGATGACAGACAATGGCTTAATAATAGCGAAAGAGAAAATGGCACCAAACAAAGAGGCACCAAAAGTCCAACCAATTTTTAAACCCAAATAAGTGTTTGAAGCAGCTAAGTCGGAGGTAGTAATAGATTAGATCAATCAATTAATTTTTTTTTCGTTCAATATAAATTTACCAACTAAACAACCCAAGAGAGAACCAACAATAGCTGAACGCCAAGTAAAATGGAACTCTTGTTCTTGATGTCTTGCTGAAGGAGCCGTTTCATCAACAGCTACTTGACTTTGTTCATCTGAGGCATAATATTCTTTCTTTTCATCTTTATATGAAGTCGAATCAAATTCAAACTTTTCATCCACTGAAATGGGTGTTGTCATTATTTTGTTTTATTTATGACAGCAACACTTAAAAAAAAAAAAAATGAATGAATAGACAAAGAAAAAAAGAGAGATTTTTTTTTTAAAAAAAAAAGGTCAAAAATACTAGTGATATTTATACAGGAACAATCTTTCGCACGATAAACAAAAAGTTAGCAGGTGGTATTATTTGACATTGTAACCTCCCTTTGATGGAAATTCTTTCTTAAAAAGGACATTTCTGCAGGTCGTTTTTTTTTTTTTTTTTTTATCATTTGATCTTGGAACGATAATGCCTTAATTTAGTTTTCGATCAAATGGATAGGGTTTTGATAGAATTGTAAAGGTGTATTTTAACGAGAAAGAGATCAAAAGTGTACATTGTTGCTTCTGCTATCTATCGCGGAACACTAAAATCAAAGTGACACATTTCTCTAATTTCTTCCTGTTCCTTGACATACACGTAATAATTCTGTATACTGTTGTATAGCACTCAACTCAAATTTTATTTTTATTTTAACAATACACACGGTAAGAGTAGTCAAAACGATATTACAGCCGAACTATAGCTTTGGTATATTTACCTTTGATCTACGAATAATAAAATGTAACACCACAATCCAAATAAAAATTGGTTTCCTTTTATATTCTATAAATGCCACGAAAAAAAAAAAAAAAAAAAAAGTACACCTTTCCTATTTCTTATTTTAGTCTGTATATATAAGAGATTTGTATCTGAAAGATAATAAGAACACCTTTGTTGAAACCGAGGACATTGAAAGGTATTACATAGAGTATAATTGCTGAGCCTTCTTGTTTCATAATGGTCAAGTGTAATAAGTAATTCTATGATTTCCATTACACTTTATTTATGGTCTTACAAATGTGAGGCATATGCTCATATTATAGCATTCCCAGTAAGCGGTCAATTGCTATTTACTTTTGTCATACACCGGTATTATTACCATTGGTCCTCTTTGTAGTTTTTTCTTTGGCTTCTATATGTATATAACGGCTTATAGAAATAATTTCAATTTATAGTTAGCTATTGACCATAATCATGTTAATGTGTCACATATTGTTACCAATAAGAGTACAATCTATCTTCTTTTTTAGTTGGTATGTTCTTCCTTGAAAGTAATATACTCTTAGTAAAAGCTGAGAAATTGACAGAAACAATGACACTTGTATAGAATCCAGATTTTCAACTTCTACGCTATATTTCGCGATAGGTTAAATGATTGTACACCATCATATGCTACCAAACATGAGAATAGTAACTATATATAGTACTAACTATTCCCCTATTACCATAAAAGACATAACTTTCCTAATTTATATTTAATATGAGCACATGAGACATAACTTTAAATAATTAAATTGACTAATACGATAAGTACTAGTATTGAGCAGTTTTCTGCTTGAACTCTGTTACAAAATGTCTGCTAAAGCCTTGTAATTCACAAGTACGCACCTTTTTTTTTTTTTTTACAAGTTTTTGAAGACAGAATCTTTTTTTCTCTCTTGAGTTTGCTCATGCATACAGGCTATATGTAAATGCTCAACGGAATTGAATTCATGTGAATATGTAGGACGAAAGCAATACGTATAGTATATACATATCCAAGAGCCTCTAATATTGTCTTGTTTATGGATGGGATAATTGTCCATAATTAGATAACTCTTCGTCTTGATTCATTATTTCAGCAAATAATGTCAAGTTACGGCCCCTCCTTTTCCTTTTTTCTTTTTCGATCGAGCAATGATTTTTAGAACCTCCAGATATACATTTATTGCACCTAAATAAGACGCGGTTCCTATGATAGTATGTGATTTGGCTATTGTTTTGGGTACTTCTGTTATCGGTGTCTCCCTTACCTTTGTCCATGCCGTACCAAGTTTCGTATGTAAGCCCTTCCATCATCTTACATATCCTATAATACCATTTTCAAGCTTACCATGAAATTGACTGTCGAGCACGCTCAAAATCCTGATTCTTAATTTTTCTGTTTCAGATCCTCGAATCTTTAATACTTTTCGCTCAGGTTCCTGGCTTAAGAAGTCGATGTTTTGTTTCTTCAACCATTAGTTGAGCTCCAAAGCCGTAGTCTTGTTAAAACGCTCTGTGTATTTCCAAAGTACGTCCAAAACAGTTTTATCAGAAACATTTGTTAGCTTGAAAGGAGAGTCTGTAACGTGTTCCGACTTTGGACGATAGACAAAGTTTATAAACTCCATAATTTGTATTTTGTTTTCTATAATTGTTAGGCTAAGATTTAATACACGTCAAATCCGCACGTCAAAATAGAGTAAAGTTCCGCGCGCCATGGTGGCGCTACAAAGTTCTTAATAGAGTTTCAATAATATGTAGAAAATAAGAGTAAAAGAAAAAAAAAGGAGTCATAATAAATTGCCCTTGTTTAAAATAACTAATACAAAATGTTGCCAAATTGTAGTCTTTGTTATGTCTCTTTGTTCTATGATTACAATGCGAAACAAGATATATCATCGCATGATATCGCACAAAGAAAGCATTTATTGTTCAGTGAAGACTCAGCGTGTGTAGTGAACGTGTGCATTTAGCAAAATCCTGTAATTGACCGTGTGCAAATAGCAAATGCAAGTGTATCAAGATATCCCTTATTCAAATCTACGTGACACTTTTTTTGCAATTTTTGTACAAGTACGTACCAAGGACTCCCCATTTTCTTCAGCTGTCTAGGAACTTACTGAAAAACAAGTTGCCCCATTTACATTATTAAAAAAAAAAAAAAAAAAAAACCAGTAGAAATACATGCAAAAAGGAAAAAAAAAAAGTACTTTTATTTGTGTATGATATATATTATATATTTATTCTATAAATCCCAAACTATTTCTGTAACATACATGGAAACCGTTTGTCTAGACTCCCCTAGAGCATCCAAATCATCTACATGAATCTTGAGTTGTCCCGGCATACTCTCCTTTGGATTTGGTATAGCAAGTGAAAGCGTTAATGTTTCGCCAGGTCCAACTACACCTGTATGGTCCTCATTCATTCCAGATATCATTACAATTTCATGTGCTGGAAATTCCGCAGGCCCCTCGACCGTCACTTGGAATCGCAGTGGCACCTTGACTGCGTGATTGATAATAGTCAATGGCCTACTTTCTGGCATACAAGCAGAGTCAGCAATATTAGAACTTCCTTCATCATCCTGGTAGTAAGTCAACAGCTTGAAATCCAATCTACGCTCGCTAAGTGAGAAAGTGGGCGTTTCTTTCAACATACACCTAACAGGGATCATCTCTTTCACACGAGTAACAGATTCTACCTCGTCCTCATCTTCATCCTCTTCTTCAGCAGGTCGCGTTGTTACCCATAATGTAGCCATAACAATACCAGAAGGGTCTGTCAATTCAAGTCGATCACGAGGTAAACGAGAAGTTTCATTCGGAGATGCTCTTACTCTCACTTCAATACTTCCCTGTGGTCCAATAGCTATATCACCCTTCAGTGGCGAGTTTGTATATCTTGATAAAACGTCCAAATTGACATACGGGCTCAATTCTGGCAAAATATCAGCGCCAATTTCAAACCTTAAGTCTTCATCAGTTTTGTTGTGAATAACAAACCAGTTATCACAAGTTGCGTTTTGTATAGCTATAGGATGATACAAGACAGGTAAAACCAACTCCCCAGCAGGTGATAAGCGCTCAAAACGTAACTCGAATACAGTCATCAAAGCCTTTAAATGAAGATGCAGTTTGTTGGAATGATTGCGTAAATTATCAATACGAATGTCAAAGTCTTGTACGCCAGAGGTTTGATCAGGTATTTCTTTAGGGTACAGTAAGCCTTCCACACGTTGAGTCTTTCGTGAAGGAATATAAAAAGACTTTTGCTTTACAGCAACACCATTACGATCTAAAGGTATAAAGCTAATAAACTTGGGTGCACGGATTTCATAAGTTGCAGGAACATCTGCAAGATTGTCGAGCTGGAATTCAAAACGGACAGGTTTGTAAGACGTGCTATGGCCAATCTTTCCGAGGTCGATACGATCTGTACTCATGTCGATGTGAGAGACGCAGAACAGAGCTTCTAATTCTAAAGCAAGGACTTCTAAATCTTGACGAGCATCGTGCAGCACCATCATACCCTTTAGAGAACCACTTTGACCATGAAGAGCTAATTCACGACCATCTTCATTTAACTTTAAAGGCGAAGGACTGTGAAGGCGAACACGAATACGTTGACCTGGCTGCAATGAAACTTGACCACTTCGCTGCAAAAAAAGATCTGCCTTGTGTTTCACGCTTACTGATTTCACCTTATCTTCATCAACAGCAAATCCAGCAGTAATATCTACATCACTCATCACAACTAATTGCATAGGTTGTCCAGAAGTATTGGCTACATCAATCTCACGGACGTGCAAACGTGTCATGTCACTTTCAGGCAGTTCAATGAGCTTCAACAGCGTCTTCCCATCGCTCTTCTGAGGAACAGGTGATATATATAAGCTTTCCCACTTAATTACCTGTAGAGGGTCTGCCTCGCGATGATCTGCTTGAACGCTATTATCAGCATGATGGTGTAAAGTGGTGCTTCGCAGCATCTTTTTTGAAGGTAAATACCAAGCATCGAGTTTCTTACTATCCACAAACAATCGAACATCAATAACAAAGATTTCTTGACTGTTTCGCTTATTTGTAACAATAAGCTTTTCGTTCAACAAACCATAACGGTACGCATTGATACGGAATGTAATTTGAGTCACTGAAGTGGGAACCACAGAAGTAAAGTCATCAAAAGAATCACGGCGGGTTAAGTCAGATTCAGAAAGATTACTGATACTTAAGACACTGTTCTTACGCTTGCTCTTGGAATCCATATACATGTCATTTCTTCCTTTACTGCCACGCCATCCATGTAAGGTACCACCTCTTCTGTCTAATTCGATATTACCACTTGCGCACTCAATTTCGTAATCCAAAGGTAGATCACCTGACTTGTTCTTAATCGTGAAAGCACCATAAAAATCTTTTTGAAGCAAATCAGTGTAGCCAAGGTTAATCACACGATTAGAAACTTCGAGATGAGACTGCCCAATGACAGACGTAAACTTCACGGTCTGAGTTAGCATGAGTAATACATCCTCTTCATCTGCTGAGCCAGCCTTTTCATAGATCGAAAACTTGATACCACCAACAAGCTCACGACACTCATCAGCAGAGTTACCAAGATAACCAGTCAGTAAGTTTGGTTGTACAGCAACCCATACAGTAGTCATGCCCCCACGTTTCAGAGGCATCATTTCAACCAAACCCCTTTCTCCTGCTTCGTCCATAAAAATCAGAACCTGATGAGAGAGATTACTTTGACAAGTAAGGAAGATTTCTTGATCAGAGATGTTTTCAACCAACAACGGTGTCACCTGCGAATATTTAGTCCCAGGATCAACATATGAATAACCCAAGTCCAGAACACCGTGCGCTTCATCGGCCAATGAAGGAAAGTCCAAATAAGTGCTACAATGAACCAGCAATTCAATAGTATACGTCTGCACAGAGCCTGATCGCTTGTTTTTCAAATTGAATGTATGTTGCTGTTTGCCCACCTTTGTAGATCGAACACCATATGGTACCTTCTTTGTTTCGTTAGGCAGCAGCTGCGTATCCTCTGTATCGAAATCAAAGACTGAAGGGTTCTCTGTATCTATAAACTCGAACTCAACAACTTCTTCAGAGATATTCGTTAACTTCACGTAGAACATTGCTTTTTGGTTGATTTCCACACGCCCGCCATCAAAAAAGTTTCGTTCAAGCTGGATTGCTTCTTCCTCCTTTTCATTAAGTACAGCAGCAGACATCACATTAGTAGCGGGACTTGGTGTCGCGGGAGATTGAGTAATGGGGGCTACTATCACAATATCAGTATTTGTTGTATGATCAACTTTAGTAGTAAAGATCTTACCTGTACTTTCGCCTTCATTCTCTACGGATAACGCAGCAATGTAATCACCTTCATTTGTAAAAACTTCAGCTGTGTATACAATACTTTTACAGACATCTGTGTTCTTGTATTCGTGAACCAAGATACGGCCTTTAACGTCAATTGGCATAGTAGCATCTCTTTGTTGATCTGCTTCTTCAAATGGCTTTGACATTGGTTTGAAAATAACAGAAATAGTCTTTGTAGCATGAGCATCCAGAGGGAAAACTACACTTTCTGCCGTCTTTTTGAATACGACATTACTTTCTTTGACAGAAGCTGAGTTAGTGGTACTTGAGGAAGAAGCTGAGGAAGCAAGTATGGCTGATTCTTGCTGAGGAGCTGATTTTGTAGAATCCTTAGAACCAGCTTCTGGGTTAGCTTCGTCGAGATTTTTGAGCTTAGCCAGTTTGCGAAGGTATTTCTTAACTTTATCTGGTTGTGCCTTACGCTTAGCAATTTTCAGTTTTTGCTCCAGATTCTCGATTTCTTCTTCTGCCTCCTTCGATAAAGTATTTGTATCGTCTTCCTTAACGTCAAAATCAAATTCGACATAGTAGCCGCTTGTTGCCATCTCATTAGGATCCACCCGAACCTCGAACATACGTGATTGTTTGTTTGTATTAGTCAATACAATATTCTCCACCTTTTGGCAAGGTTGATCAATGAGGCACCGACCAAACGACATTTCCAAAGACTTGATTAAAAACGTAGAAGGCTTACGAACTTGAGCTTTCAAAAGCAGAACTTGGTCATTGGTGCGATCACGGATATTCTCAACAATTAGTTTTTCCATAAACGGACCGGGTAAGGTAGGTTCAAAGATAAATTCGACTTCGCGTTTACCATAAGATCTCACCACACCATAACGACCTACGTCTAAATCAATATCACCGGACGCAATCGAACCTGACTTTCGAATAGCATACAGTAACGGAGTTTCACTGCGATTGTGTAATACGATTGTTTTAGCATGACGCTCGTTGCGCTCCACCAGGCCAAAGTTAATATTCTTCTGTCCTAAGTCCATGACTGAGCGACACAATTGCGACCTTAGAATGACTTCACGCACCGGGATATCTTCGTAACTTAAATCCAGCAAGTTTTCAAACTCGGTTTGTTCAATGTCTCGATCAAACTGCAAGAGTCTTAAAAATATACGTGCATCTTGTTTCTTTGGCGCCGATTGCACATGTGGTTTCGACACACTAGATGGTGTGATTACAATCACAACTTCCTCTTCTCCTTTTGGGTCCACATCCACCACAGACGTACGCACGAGAATACCCTTTTCCACTAGTCTCTCCAACTCACGTCGCCATGCAATTTGGTATCGTACAAATTGTTCTTCTGCCGCTTGTTTAGGGAACAAAGGTGGCGCCGCTTTCGATCCATGCTCGAGCACCGAAATTAGATCCTCAAACGGTACACGTGATTTACCAGCAATATCAGACCAATCCAAGTTTTTGCGGGACTTGTATCGAGCCGCTGTAATGCCCATTGATCGCTTTGCTTTAGAGCGGGCACCATAGTTGTGTTGCTTGGATATCTCTACGCGTTTTTTGCTAATATTTACACCAGGTCCATTGACTGGTTTTTTAACAGCGTTCCAAGATGTAGATGTACTAGGTCCAGCAGTATGATGAGTTCGGCGACCATTGGAGTCTTTGTGAACGCCATTTGTTTTGGGTCGATGTTGTGAAGGTTTGCTCGTAGTAGCTCTAGGGTCGTTATTGGAGCCACTTTCTTTTTTGCCGTCATTCAAATTAGTGTTGCTTGATTTTTCCTCGCGATGATGGGCCTTTTTGAAGTGGTGTTTTAAAAATGCGCGATCAGCGTGCACCGGAACCAGCTTTTGTTTGTATGTCTTAAGTGAGTGGAGCGGTGGTAAAGCAAGATCCAAGTAAGCGGTGTTTTGGTCTATCTTGTGCTGTAACGTACGAGAACGTTTCGCCATCAAATCTTTCTTAACATCAGACACCTGTCGCAACTTGGTAGCTTCCTTGTCCGTCGAAGGCTTTGCTGTATCTTTTGTAGGAACTTGCTTGGAAATACGGCGATTGCTAATGGACTCCAACAAAAGCTTGGACCGTCTTCTACTAGCATGATTATTTGTAATAGTGTTATTGGTAGGAAGGTCTGTTATGACATCTGTGCTTTTCACCGAGTCCGCAGTAATAGAGTTAGCGAGTTTTGAGGATGAGGCATTAGTGGCGGTAACTGAGATATTAGCTGTGACTACTGGGGTTGTAGCAATGATGTCCTGCTGAGGCAATTCAGGTTTGTTTTTATTCCTTGTATAGATGACAATATCTTCAGGCAGCGATGTAGTGATTTCTAGCTGAAGTGGCTTGTCCCTAATATTTTCTACAGTGAAAGTACGCAGAGAGGGGGAATTTAAAGCGATCGAACCAAAATCCAAGAAATTGGCACCTGTAGCAGTCAAGATACGATAAAATAAAGAGTGGAATGTAACTCTATTTTTATCAATATTTGTACTGTGAACCTCGATAATTTGATCGTTATCTCTGTTCAAGAAGTTGACAAGTGTAATTTGTTTACGATAATCCGGATTCACTTTACGAGGATAGAGGTCTAATTTGAGTTCTACATAGCTTCTAGGTTGTATAGTGATTTCACCACGTAAACAATTCAAGACTTTGGAGCTAAACTGAAGTTCAACACGTGCCAAGATATCAGAACGATTGAAGATATTAATAGGCAGTGATTTAAGGGTACCAACATCTGTGTCACCGAAATTAATGACTTTGGGAATGACTTCCACAAAAGAGGTACATGTTCTTGCTCTACATTGAATCACTTTTCTTTCTTTTGGCTCCTCTGATCGAAAAGTGCTGTACTCTAGCAAAATTCGAAAATTTCGACGAATGAGCTGACCCGCATTAAAGTCATTAATGGATAAATCCTTTTGTGGACGATACGACACTTGAATGACCCGTTCCGTACCTGGCTTTAATACAAAGTCTTCAATACGTGTATAACTTTCAGCAATACTGAGAGGTACAGGAGCTACAGAATTTGGCAACGTCGTAATACTTTCGCCTATGGACGAACTAGTTTCTGTAAATATCGAGTCATCAATACTTGCTAGGCCCAATCCAACTTCAGAATCAGAGTCTTCATGGATAGTGGGATATGAATGCATTCTTGAACTTGTAGATTCCGTTACTGTTGGTGAAAAATATACATCCGCTTGTGAATGCTCCAGAGTGCGATTCAAAGTAGGTGAAGTTGACCTTGAGCTCAATTCACTGTTTGGACCTGACAATTCACTAAATGTCGTCGTTGGTGTATTGAATCCTGTTGTTGTTCGAGCAGTACTGTTCGTGCTAAATTTCCTTCGCATTGTATTTACTTTTATAGGCTCGTTTGTGCTTCCATCATTATTCTCAACACCGGTTGTGTCCTGTTTTATATCAAATAAAACTTCTGCGCCTTCTGGTAAAAATTTGACTTCTACAGGAGATTCACTGACATTATTCAAGACAATTTGTTGAACAGCCCAACTACCGGAAACGCAATCACCGAAATCAATCACATTACCGCTGCTGACAAGTAAGGTTTCTTTCCGCAAGACAGACCGTGCATTTGCATGTACTTTTGTTTGTACAACGTTACGTGAATCATTGATGTTTTCAACCTGAAGATCATAGTTGTACTCGCCTACTTCTTTTGGCAGAAATAATAAGCGAACTTGTTTGCAAGAAAAACTTGGAATAGGACTATGTGAGAGTGGTAATCCAGTATCTGCATCCATAAATTGCAACCAATCCAAATTGGCTATATCGGTGGTATTTAGTAGCCAATGAAGTTCGATTTCGGATCTATTTTGAATGGTAAAATCCTTGACATAAGTTTCACCCAAGACACAATCGTCAAAATTTAAACCAGTTTCTACAACATCAGTCCAGAGTGCAGATTGACATACACTGGCTCTGAATTTCACAGATACTTGGTAATCAGCTAATGAAGTAATAGCTTGATTATCATCAAGAACATGCTGTTCATTATGTTGATAATAACCGAAAAAGAACAAACTACCGGTCACATTAAACATATTGAAAGTTTCAGTTGTATCGCCTATGATAGAAAGATCATAATCATCTTGATCGTGTTGACTTGCATCATCATATCGAAGTGTCTCCGGCAGAAATGCCAAAATAAAAGAACGAGTTTGTCCAGGTTCGAGGTCTAGTTGATCAATGTGATTGATGTAGTTGAATAGTTGATTGAAGGGGTATTGTTCAGCTTCACGAGACCAGCTCACAGTATTAGTTGTATAGTTTAATAAGTTGTCTTTTATAGGCAAATTCGATATGTTTTCGTTTTCCAATTGAAATGCAATTTGATTTCGCAAATTTGATCGCATTTTAACAAGAATGCTCTGGTCTGATAAATTGCGAATTTCTAATCGTTTGAGTGCATGAAGTCCATTAAGGTACACGTTGTCAAGTGTAATTCTGCCATGAATGTCTTTCAACTCAAACATGGGAGAAGCATTTGTCGATGATGGCTCATTAGGTTGTCCATTATTATTCATAGTGCTGTATTTTTTTTTGAAAAAAATCTGTCTATTCATTGACACAAATAAGCGTTAAATTATTGAATTATCAACCCATTGTAATATGCTTACGGCTTCTCTTTTTTGCTATATGTGTATACAATATCACAATAAAAACTGAATTATATTGCTCAAACTCTTAGAGGCTATGAACAACTGGTGTGTGTGTGTCTGTCGAAGTATCTTGATTTTTTTTGGGTGAAAATGTCTATTTTAAAAAGGAAAAAAAGTGACCAGATTTCGAAAAAAAAAAAATATAAGTTAAAACTGGGAAACAATTTGTGTCACGTGTAACTGACTTGTTAAGGTTGACAGTGATGCGCAATTAAAAGATAGAATACAGTATAGCTCTTCACCGGTAAGTTTATTGACTCTAAATAACGCTATTTACTAGAAGTAGTGAATAAATGATAGTTAAAATAATAGTAGTAAGACGAGAATTTGATATGTTAAATAAAATCTTGAAAACAAGCATGATGTACTGATAAATAGAGAAAGCATATAGGCAATAGAAAGGACATGAGTTTATGTATAGTGTGCCCATTTTTCTCCTATAAATGGTAATGAGTCATCATAATCGTCTTTTCTATACCAAAAAATAAATAATAGAATAGCTTGGTTTCGGGAAAAAAAAAAAGCAAGTGCTTGGCGTTCTACTTGATTATTACCGAAATGCAACTTTAAGAACAGGTCAATGGTTAATATTGAAATTAAATATGCGTAATGTTCCATAACTTATTCTAACAAGCAGGATGTGTTCAGATTCTACTTCAAATAATGTTATATGAGTGTCGTGTTAAAGTTTAGCTACAAAAATTACTAACGATGACTTGCTTGTCTGACGATAGAAATTAGGTGTTGTATGACTGCAAATAATGCCATTGGAAATTTACTTGAGCAGTTCCTGTGTGTATGTTTATGTATAACATCCATCAAAAAGGTGTGTAGCATAGGAAGAGCTTAAAAATCAGTATCTAAAACGAGGACCTGTTCTGCGAGAAAGAAGACCTTAGCGCTCTATCCATTCTCTTCTAGAAGCTTTAAACTTCTGAATTTGTGAAAGATACATGTTAATGGAACGAAAATAGCCATTCATTAATGCTTTTTTAAGGATCTTCGTAAGTTTACCCTGTAAATAACTTATAATTCTTTATTTAGTGACGTTTCACTCAATTCATTAGGTCTAGCAGTCATTTATACTTGTTTAACCTTAAGGTGGTATTCACTTGAATATATATGAGAATGTAAATTCGTTTCTTTGTTAAACCATATCGAGAAAACTATGATGAATCACATTAAAAGCTATGAGCACTCCAGACAGTGAAAAGCTAAGACATGTATGTTTATTGAATCATATCACAATAAGTTTTAAATGCTACAGCAATGTCCTTTGAAAACAAAATGTCTGTAAACTCTAGTTTTGTGTATAAATCATTTTCCAAGTGACATTTGTGGCTATCTATTGGTTGGTATGTATAATAAATAGTTTGGTCAGCAATATAGACGGCTGGTTTTGGGTGCTGAAATCGATGGAATCTTTGATGTAATTGTTTCATAGGGTATTTGCAATCCAGCAAAACTGCCATAAGCTGACATGTTGCTTCGATATCAACGTATGTTAAATAGGGTACAATATAAAGCGGGAGTCGAATATCATCGAGCACTTTGTAACCGTGCATATTGATGAAGGATAACAATACACATGGAGGTGGAGCGTAATTCCCATAAGCTATGCCAAAGTATGTAATATCTGAGATCTTCCCGCTTTGTATCTCTTCAATGGTTGAGCTTATTGCTATGTCATCATTAATATCCGTATCTCCAAACGTGAATGGTTGATGCTCCAATTCCATTCCATCCCAAAAACCATTTATATCTAACTTGATATCAGCATCACGAATGATCACAGAAAAATAGTCACGAACACGAGCATCATATTCACATATCACTTCCATAGTTGATTGTCTCTCTTTAGCTAAATAGTCGTTTATTTGAGCAATATCCTTTTGAATGATAGCTCGATGAACGTCTACAAAAGGTACATTTAAATATTCGAGAGCGTCTACATTTTTGGCCATTATCAATCTTTGTACAATTTTGGTCTCTTTTACACCATATTCAGAGCCATATCTTCTAAATAACTTTGCGGATAACAAGCAAGCGCCTTCGCGTATTGAGCGGAAGAGTAAGATTTGAAAGTCAATGGTTCGGTTTATATCGTTGTCTATTATATCGAATGCTTCTTTTTCCTCGCCTTTTAGAACATACAAGTACAAAAGTTCAAAGATAGAAAGCGATTCTTTAAATGGCAAATAGTCAAGTCTCCTTACTTTTATGTGTTCGTCTGTATTCAGAAGCTCCCTAAACGGTCTGTCTTTTGAAAGATCAATTTTGTCTAGTTGTCCTAATTCGAAATAGATACGATTGTACATCTCGGTTGTCATTTCAGTAGCTGGTCGAAGGTGTTCAATGCCCCAAGCAAATTGATTTCGACAAGCAAGTGCAAATGCGTCGTTGGATATACGAACGCCCCATAAAATACACACGCGTTTTATGAACAAGACGTTTTTTGTCAAGACCGCTTTACATAGTGCAATACTACACGGGACGTATTGCTTAATTTTAAACAAAGATTTGATATCTGCATTATGTTTCAAAATGGACTCTAAAACGAGACATGGGCCACCTTCTAAAAACATCTTTTTAGCATTGGGCGATCTTCCGACCGCAAGATGAGCTCGAGTATCAACAAATGACAAAATAGTGTTGAATATTTCTTCCGGTAAGTGAATCATTGATTAGCACTTGCATTTACAGGCGTTTCAGCGTGTGGCCGAAAGAAAGGATTATGGATATAAATAGCTTTTTTTTTTTTCTTTTTCTTTCTTTTTTGGATTGGATTCTAACCCACTTTTTTGTAACACGCAAGGCGGTTGCTCTTCTTCTCTTGACTATAGCTACAAATAGGGAATTGTATTTGCAAATGCTCGAGCGCTTAGAAGGAGCAGACCTTCTTTGTCTGCAAAACTCGGTGTCCTTATTCTATTACACAAACTTGATGCTCTCCAGTATCACAACTTGCTTCCTGAAACTCTCCCTTCCCATAGCATTAAGCTGGTAACTTAAATATGTGGTAATCCTTGTTCTAGCACGCATATATAGTATATTTGTTTCCTTTGGTTTACTGATATCAAAAGTATTACTTTCTGCTTTTTCTGATTTGACCTGGGCAATACCACATTTCCCCCCTCTTCATTCGTACAACAATAGTATGGGGGGTTTTTTTAGGGAAAGGAATGGTTACTGTAAATACAGGGAAGCCCCAGTTTTTTCCACTATAAAAACACTAAGTTGAGAGTTCTTCAAACCATTAGATGATTGTTAGTAACATGCTCCTCGGAATGCATAAGACCTCATAGTTTTTTTTTTTTTTTGTTATTGTTGTTGTTGTTGTTTTAGATGCTTAGGTATAGTCATTTTCAGCAGTTTTTCACACACAAAGATATATTTGCAACTGAAGTTCACATGGCCACACATGGTATTAAAGACCTTCAATTGGATTGACATTTATACTGTATTCAATAAGGTACAGCTCATAAAGAATTCCTTATAAAGCTATGATTATTTAGGAATATAACTCGTGTTTACGAACAAAAGACATCGATCGCCTTCGTTTGTGCGCCAAGGCCTTTGCTTTCTTTTTGAGCCGGAGATATTCGCTGTTGTACAGAAATTCAACAGATGATTCTAAAAGTAAGGAACGCGTTCTGTAACAAGTATTCTGGTCTACAGTTTGTGAATATCGTTTGATTGTATCCTTCTGTGAGCATAATTGAGCACCAATATGCTGTTTTAAGCTGGAATAAGACAGAATATATTGCAGTTGGGAAAATCTTTTCAAATTGGCTTTTTCTTGTGTTGCCATATTATAAACATTTAAGCTTTCTTTCTTTTCTACTTTCCCTCTCTTATAACTACTTTCTTTCTTCCATTCATTCACTAAAATATGGCAACCCATGCTAAATTTAAAATCGATAATCATATTGCGCCATTATCAGAACCCAATGAATTTCATAGCCCTCATTACTCCACACCAAAAAGAATCATTTTAAAGCTAATAGAACAAATTCCGGACGAGTGCTTAAGACAAGCTATTAAGTCAGAACTTAACAAATTGATAAAAGACTACGACCAATTTACATCCGTGCTTCAACAACGTTCTGAAATTTTAGAACAAGAGTATGAAAACCTTCAAAATACAGAAGAGTCGTACCAACGTCGATATGAGAAAGCAGTTCGCGAAATGCAATTTTATAAAAAGAAATATACTGAATACCAAGATTTACCAACCAGTCCTTTACCTTCTTCAGTATCTTCGGACACTTCTTATTATCCACCTCAACATTTACCGCCACCTCCGCCAATAGCTTCCTCTTTCCAATTATCCAGAACCCCTTCCTCTTCCTCCTCATCCAATGTATCTACATCTTTTAATCCTATTGTCAATGAGCTTTCACCTGCCCCTCTGAACTCTCGCCGAAAACCATCTACAAATACTCATCCAGAAGCCACTCTAACCCGTTCAGCAACTATTGGGACATCCAATGTTAACTCTTCCATGATCCAGCAACGTAGAGTAGATCCTTTATCCTTTGGAGGTTCTGATTCATTCTGGGATACTTTTATTAAAAGTTCAGATACATCCATTGAGAAAACGATTAGGTAATATTATAAAGTATTTGTTCAGCTTTATAAAGTACATTGTTTGATTTGTATAATAGTAATTTTTTGAAACGAGGAGGATCTCCTAATACAGCAAAACAATCTTCTTCACAGAAACAGGTCAAGTATGGTTATGGATTAATTCACACAGTAGTTGCCTTTAAAGCGGCAAATGCTTTAAGTTTGTTACTAGAGCAAGGAGCAAACCCTAATGCAATGACTTTAAGTCAGCTGGAAGAAGATAAAGTAACGCCTGGGTATTTAGCTGCAAGCATGGGCTGGCTCCATGGACTTGAAATGCTTGTTGCGGCAGGTGCAGATCTTTCGTTAGCTAGAGGTGCTGGTAATAAACATAAATCATGCCTTCATGTTGCGGCAGAAAATTGTTGTATAACTACAGTGGAATATATTGTACGACACACAGCTTCCAATTTTCATTTACAGGTGGATAGTATGGGTAAATGTGTTATATGTACTTAGTTTTATATTAGTAAACTCATGATAAGATATTATAGGGGGTAATGCACTTCATTATGCTGCAATATCAGGTCATACAGATTTGTTATCCTATTTAATACAAACATGTCAATTACCTGTTGACGTAGTTGATATGAAAGGAGAGACTGCTTTGCATTGGGCATCTAGAGCAGGCCAACTTGAAGCAGCGACATTTCTAATTGAACGATGTGGGGCAAACGTTAATTTTTATGTGGCAAAGAAGTCCAACACACCTTATGATTTAGCTAAACAAGGAAATCATAAACGACTCTTGGATTATTATAAAAAGATAGGGGCTCTTTCAATGAAAAAATTAGAAAAAAAGAAGCAAGAAGAAATACCTGTTCATTTGCATTCTACTTTATCTAAAAATGGCTTATTTGGTCTTTAACATGAAAACATGTGCTTTATATGTTAATTTTCTTGGTTTCACAAATAACAAAAATAAAGCGCATCTTTTCTCTTTTTTTTTTTTTTTGTTTTCTCCCCTCCTCCTTTTATTTTTTCTTTGTTATGGTTTTGAATCCATTTAAATCAAGCAAATGGAGACATCGTTCAACCACAGTTGAAATGAGAGATGAAGAAACAACTTCTTCTTCTCCTCCACCTGTACCTCCCAAGAACAATAAGGTTCCTTTTAATTCAGATAGTGTTTTAGATGGCATAGGTGATTATGTGTTTCAATCTCCTATAGGTGGAGGCAAATTCAGTAAAGTTATCTTAGCAACACATTACTTGACAGGAGAAAAAGTAGCAATCAAGGTATATACATCAAATACAGATTATTTTACCTTTTAATAATGTACAAATAGATTATTAATAAAAGAGCACATATGTATCGTGTCATGTCCCGGCTTGTACGCGAAATTACATTAATGGAAGTGCTCGACCATGAAAATATCGTGAGACTATATGAGACCTATGAAACTGCAGATGCATTGTATATAGTCATGGAATATGTGAAAGGTTATAACTTGGAAGAATATCTTAAAACTGTAGATAAAGGTATTCTACAAGAACATCAAGCGCGTGATATCTTTCGTCAGGTGGTAAAAGCAATTGATCATTGCCACTCTAAATGGATTGTACATAGAGATTTAAAGGTTAGTCTCATCTCTCTATGTGTATATATGCATATTTAATTTAAAATTAGACACCAAATATATTGTTAACCTCTAATGATCATCATGTAAAAATTGCGGATTTTGGTCTCGGGAATAGATTTGGTTTACAGAGGCTAAATACAGTGTGTGGTAAAATAGTAACCATAGTAATACACATAAAATATTCATTTTTTTTTTTTTTTTTTTTTTTTGGGGGGTTTT
>JNEK01001843.1:0-30033 GCA_000697295.1 Mucor indicus B7402
CTGGGGCGAGTTGGGTTATTGTTATTGCTATTGTTGAAATTCATTGCGCAAAAAAAGGTTTTATTATGAAAGAAAAAAATGATGTAACAGTAGCAAGGTTGCATAAATTTTTTTTTGATAGATGGTCAGAATAGGTATTCCAAATTTGGATGAAATTAGCAAACAGACCCAAGGGGAGTTGGGTCTCTTTTATTTCGTCCAAATAAGGGTGAAACAGAAAGAGTCCCAACAGGTTGAAAGCACCCTTAGTGTAAACAAAAAA
Organism: Mucor indicus B7402; assembly: GCA_000697295.1. NCBI lineage: Eukaryota > Fungi > Mucoromycota > Mucoromycetes > Mucorales > Mucoraceae > Mucor > Mucor indicus. The sequence continues at coordinate 263 of JNEK01001843.1, forward strand.
AAATTTCAAGGAAATTCTTGCTAAGACACCTTTTTTTTTGTACATAATGTCGACTGAAGTCGATGGTAAACTTACAGTTGCTTTTGAGAAAATAAAAAATATAAAAATAACTCGAAAATAGACGAGAATATGAGAGCTCCTGTTTTACCATTAAAATGGAGGTCAAATACAGATCTTATAGGTCAGCTTCTACTGACTGAACAAGAAATAATAAATCTGGTCGCCCGAGTTTTGGTTGGTATGATACATAATAGTTTTCTCGTAAAGCCTACTATATAACACTAAGCTTTAAATTATAGGTACGCACGTTCCAAAAAACAGCTATGTAGTGCATCAGAATGAATGGCCAGAGGCTGTGGGTTTCTTCAAGGTATACAAGTCTCTGAATGAAAGTGATGAACGTTTTAAACCAATAGTTGTTACTATTCAAAGTGAAATTAATCAAGCGTTAATTTTCAAAATCATGCAATACTGTGTGCTTGTTTACGAAAGATTCAATTGTTTACCAATTGTATTAATTATTGCCAACAAAGATTGCCTTGGCTCAAAAGAAATCGAACCATATTCAAATTTGATACAGGTCAAAACTGATTTTTGGGCAGAAAAATGTCTGATGTTTCTTCCTGATTTGGACATCACATCTCAAAATGATCAATTTACAAATGCTTTTCATGCGTTATGTCAGTTCTTGTCTCTTCCAGACAAGGTATTTTCCTTTACTTCCGTAGGAAATCATACTATTAATTTGCTAAGTGAGGCAATAATAAAAAAAAGAGAATGAAGTGACTTTATTTAAATATTAGTTTTTTTTTTTGCACGTTTTACGGCATGATGATAAGAGCTCTTTAACGAGTTTGCTGATGTGTAAGAGTTAAATAAACCTTTTGCTTTTCCCTTATTATAAATGTCTTTCCAATTTTTTGACTTGTTTGGTTTCGATATGGTTTCTATAAATTGAAAATCTTCTGCGGTATATTTCTGCTGTTCTGTTTGCAAAGTCTGTTGGTCGAGGTCATATTCACTATCCAACTTTCTTTTCTGGTGTTGCATGGTTTTTAGAAGCTCTTTGGCAACGTTTTTGCTCATTTCCAGCATCTGGGCAGGATTCCCAGCTGGTAGTTCGACTATTTTCAGTATTTGGTTTATAGCTTGATCATAAGCCTGACTCAGTTCACTCTGATCTTTTTTCTTCACCATGTTTCTTCGGCAAATGGAATACAGAGAGCGGACCGTCAAATCTGAAGCAAATGCGAGCGATTCCAAGCTTTGTGATTGAGACGCCAAAATACGTGACTTAATTACAAAGCAGGTAATCAAGGTAATACCCACAGCAAAAGGAAAGGTTGTAATTTTTATATTGAGCTTCTTTCCCGTACCATTAATTTTCACTCAATATCGACACGCTTACGTTGTCTGCATATAGCAATTCTCTGGATTTTGGGTCTTTTTTTTTTTTTTTTTCCTTATGGTGAGACCTCACCGCTTTGTCCTTAGCATTCAGAGCGCGTCCCTATGTTATTAAAATATTCGACACGACTTAAAACTATTTCATTGAAGGAGGCAAATCAACTCTATTTGACAGCATATAGTCTACTTGAGCCCTTAATAGTCAATTGATACAATAGTAAAGACATTTGCAATCTTTTCCGTCACAAAAGCAAATTATTTTAGAAAAAAATACTTTTTTTATTTTTTTCATAGAGAAGAAACAAACTCGTTAAAGAATTTAAGCCTTGTTGGCAGCCTATTATAAAGGAATAAGTACTTTTAACAAAAGCCCCGTATTTTTAATTTTTACCTTTTGGAATCTGAATCTAGGAGGAGGAAGACGGTTGCGACGGTCAACGACGGAACGGACACGAACAACACGAGCGTGAATAGCGCAAGAAATACAGTAGTGGAGCTTAACGTAGATCTTGGGGATGGTGTATTCTATAAGGTACATTGTTAAACAAATGCTGATTCTATTTTGCCCTCTAATTACTTACCCTCATAGATAGAGGCTTCTTGAAGATCACGGACGGCAGCAGCTTCAATCATGTTACGGATAGTGAAACGCTTGATAGCCTTGTCCTTGGGGACGCAACGATAACAGTTGATACAACGAACAAACTTAGTGTGACCACGACCGTGCTTGTTACGTCCGTTATTTCTTCTCTTGCAAGTCTATAGACAAAAAATATACGTTAATTTCGCATTTACATTGTTCGCAAAAGTCAAATTGAGAACATGGAATAAATAACAAAGAGACATGTCTGACTTGGAAAATAGTGATTGTGGTTATCCATTATTTTGATCAAGTTGAATTGTATAATATCGTAGTTTAGCATCCATCGTCGATAAGTCCTCCTTTTTTTCTACTATTCCATGTGCTCATTTTTTTTTTAGACATACCATATTGATAGATGAATGAAGAAGTTGAGAGAGAGAGTTCTTTTGTTAGCACATCTTGAGTTGCACTTATCCTTCATCTCCTCCCCCCCCCCCCTTGCTACGGTACGCTCTGTTTGTCCGACAGACCCGATTAGTGTACCGGATTCTGCCCGGCTGATTAAATAAAAGTGTAAGACTGATTTGATTGGTTGAAAATTTGATTTGATCTTCTTTTCCTTTTGCAGTCATCAGAAGGTTTGTCAAATGAAAGCATCACATGACCATTTCCAAACAATGCGGTGGTTGGCTCCAAAATTGAACACGACAATTTTTTACAAGAAAATCTTAAAGTACATATAAGTGGCCTGAAGAAGTATTATATCAAAAAAAACAAAAGGTTACTATTATAGATTATAGTGTATAAACACTCATTATTATATCATCAACGGTTATTGTAAGCATGACACAATGCTAAAATGACGTGAGACTTTGATTTTTTTTCCCCTTTTTTTTTTTTCCCAGAATATTTTACTCTTTTCTTTCCATCTTCAAAACGTTTTTTTTTTTTTGAATCAACATGACTACAAAAGAAGTCCAAGTTGATGCTTCTGTGAAAGAGACAGAAGAAAACACTTCGATACTTGACGAACCTATATGTAAAGCGAAAAAAAAAAAGAGTTCATTTATTTTGAAATAAACGACTTTATACGTAGTTCACCCTCATACGCTTACTGCTTTATTTTTACTGCTGGCGTTAATGTTTTACGCTGCTACTAGATCAAATTATGAAGATACAGCAGATAATATCAAGCTGGGTATTTTGGCTGCAGTAGCTTGCTTTGTATTTATTGGTATGCTTCAATTCCCTGATGGTCCATTTGTGCGTCCAAGCAAACCTATTTGGAGAGCGGTGCTTAGTTTAAGTGTACTCTATCAACTATTTTTAACCTTTATGTTGTTTTTGGTAAAAAAAAGAACCACATTATTTAAGCTATGACAACCTCTAATATATTGTATACATAGAATAAGGATGATGCTCGCCAATTTATGAAGTACTATAATCCAGAGTTAGGAGTAGAACTACCTGAAAGATCTTACGCTGAAGCATGCGAATTAACTTATGACAACATTTTGGTAAACAGGAAGAGAAAGAAAGTAGCGAGGTTATTAATGAATAAACGTAGAATGGAATGGATGTTTTTGTGATCGCTCACTCTGTTGGTTGGTTTGCTAAAGCATTAATTCTTCGAGATTATTGGTTTTGTTGGATTATCTCTATTGCATTTGAACTCTGTGAATATTCTTTAGAACATCAGCTGAATAATTTCGCTGAATGTTGGTGGGATCATGTGCGTACAATTTATGCAAAGAGAGAGTAGTGTATTTAACATTATATATAGTGGATTCTTGACGTGTTAATTTGTAATTGGCTTGGCATCGAAGTAGGTATGAGATTCTGTCAATTTTTTGAAGTAAAGCAGTACTCTTGGGTTGGGTTTAGACAAATAAAAACATTTCGTGGTAAAGCGAAAAGAGCTATTCAACAGTTTACACCTCGTGAATGGACGCGTTATGAATGGAAGACATCTAGTACACCCAAGAACTACTTTGGTACTGTACTCATGTTATTAGTGGTAAATAAGTAGTATGTAAAGCCCTTTATAATATACTAATAGTATACATAGTTTTTGACTTGTGAAGTGAATTGTTTCTATCTTAAATATCTTTTATGGGTGCCACCTGAAGACCCTATCAACACTTATCGCTTAATTTTGATCTTTTTATTCGCACTCCCAGGTGCTAGAGAATTATACCAATACATCTCTGATAGCAATACACATCGTATGGGTGCTCATGCTTGGTTACTATTATGCAATATATTGACAGAGACTTTGGTTTGTGTCAAATTTTCTGAAAATGAATTCCACACACCTGCACCCACAATTGTTAAAGTTGCATGGTCTATTGTATTTGCTGTATTATTTGTCATTTTCCCTGTATGGAGATTCATTCTCAATCCTGTAAAGCCAATCCCCGCTGAACAAGTCATTGTCAAAAACGATTAAGTATCTAGAATAATAATAAAAAAAAACCTATATACATTTGTATGCGTAAGAATATAGACTATATTTAGAGGTAGCACAACAGGTCCATGATATAAGACAAAAAGTGTCAAACTTATTGCAAGTCACTAGTATATCATCTTCTCTTGGTAATTGTAATTATATGTACAACATAGATAACCTCAGATTTCGCTTATTAGCAAAGTGTTCAATATGAAATTTTTCCATCCCCTTCTATCTACATAGGGTTTTTTTCAAATAATAGAGATGCTATTATATCTTTTTATTGTTTTAATTCGACATAGTTGGCAGGGAATAAACCAATGGTCTTGCCATTACTACCTTGCCACCAATCTTCACTGACAAATTCAATATGAGTGATGCTATCTCCTTCTACAAAAGAAATCTCATTGTCTTCATCTGCTTCATAGTCATAGAGAGCAATTGCAACATTTCCTAAATCTTCGTTTTGTTGTTGTTGTTGTTGTTGTTGTTGTTGTTGTTGAGGAGGAGGGGAAGGGGGAGAAGGAATATGAGCGGGAGGAGCATGATCTTCATGAACAGGCTCCTCTATAATTTGCACATAGTTTGCAGGGAACAAACCTTGCTTTTTTCCATCTTCACTAACGCCAAACCACCATCCTTCATCCACTTGGTCGATTTGAGTGATAACTTCACCCTCTACAAGTGACATCTCGTTGGATTCACCTAAAAAAAAAAAAACATGCTTCATTAGCCGTTCGATCAGGTTAAATCATCGCATAACTTACTAGCATCGTATTCAAACATAACAACAGCCGAAACACCCTCATGGTTCACTGAAGATGATGTGACAACAGCAGCACTAGCATTTCCAGAACTTTCAACGGCACGCTGAGCAGACTACAAGCAAAGTAAATGAATACAAGCCCCGTTTTTCGTTAAAGTCAATTACTTTGTTTAATTCAGCTTCAGCTTGACGAGCAGCTTCTTCTTGGTGACGACGCTCTTCTTCAAGTCTTTCCTTTTCTTGTTGTTGACGTCTACGTTCATCTTCTTGTTGCTGACGGCGTCTATCTTCTTCAGCTCTACGTTGATTTTCCTCTTCTGCTTGTTGTTGTTTACGGTATTCTTCCTCTTGTTGACGTTGACGTTCTTCAGCTTCGGCTTGCGCGCGGCGTTGACGGTCTTCTTCTTCAGCAATTCTGTGCTGTCTTTCTTCTTCTTCGCGACGTCTTCTTTCTTCTTCCTGTTGCTCTCTTTGTCTCGCGGCGTCTTGAAGGCGTCTTTGCTCAGCTTCTTCCTCTCTTTGTTTTCTTTCAGCTTCTTCTTGTTCACGTTTAGCCGCAGCCTCAGATTCAGCTCTAGCGTTGAATTGAGCCTCTTTGCTGCGTTGAAGCTCTCTTTCACGCACTTCTCTTTCGAACTGTTCACGTTCGGCACGAACGGCATTAGCACCTGAATCCTGAGTTTGGCTTGCATTCCAGCGTTGCTCTAACTTCTTTGGTGTAGTCTGGACAGGAGTATAGTTTGTACCGACTGGCTTTGGTGCATTTTCTTTGGTCATAGATTGCTTTTGCATAGCAGCGATATCTGGAATTTCCGTTTTTTTATAGACTGAACCCTAAAATATAACATATATGAGACTTTCTGGCCATTTTCTGTTGTCATTGCACATAAGTTTACCACAGGTGTAACTTTTGGTTGAGGTCGGGCAGACTCCTTGTGGACGCTATAGTTAGCACCTGAAGATTCAGCAACGCGTTTCATGATAAGGTCAGGGTCAACATCAGCCTAAGAAGAAAGTTAGCTTATTTTCTCAATATTCTTGTTTAATTTAGTTTACTATACCTCATCGCGAGCATTGATTTGAACATGAAAACTCTTTTAAGATAACAAACGTTTAGTTGCTTTTGACTTTTTTTTTCATACTCCTCCCATTTACCTTAAAAAACTTAGACACTTCACTTAATTGAGAATTGAAGAAAGCTTTTCGAAGTTCAGGAACACCACTACCACACTATGTAAAATAAGTAAAAAGTATATATAAAGATTGACTTGTATACTTTACCCAACCAACAAAGACAAATTTGGGAAGTTCAGTATTTGGGTCGATGACCTTGGCATAAGCAAATTGAACTTTTCCATCCGAGAATTCGTCGTTTAATTCTTCGAGACCACCATCTGGAAAGAATAGAAAAGTGTTAGAAATATATCAAGTTCATTCTATTAGGAATACAATACCGCCAGTGGCCTGTACTCGAAGGTCATATGTGCCTTTATCAAAAGCAAAGATCAACCAGTTAGTGTCATCTTGCTCGCTAATAACTGCTTGGTAAGCATTGTTAAGTTCTTTTCCGTGTGTACTGAAATTGACGTGAAAACTCATGTTAGTTGGGTCTAAAGGGAAAAAAAAAAAAAAACAGAAGGAAAACTTGGCAAAAAGAGGGTTTAGTAGTTGGGCACTGACGAAATTGAAAATGAAAAGACAAACTCCGGCCGAAGTTTTTCCATGCAACCTCTAAGCCTATGAGCACAAAGTAACTAAATGCACTGCTTTGCCCTGGCTAGTTCGGAATGTTATAGAATGAAAAAACCTCTTTCGAGTAAAAAGGAAAATGTAAAAAGAGAGAGAAACAGAAACAGTAAATAAAATACTTGCACTACTACACTATGAAGACAACCAGTTCACTAGCTTGACACCAGGATGGACAGAAGCTGGCGTGACTTGTTCATGGAAAAGGCAGTCCATTTCATGAAGAATACTACAAACCGCTGGCCAACGCACAGACCAAACGAAAGAAGCTTGAGGGGTACGAGCCTTTTTGCACGGCAATTGATTCAAGATGAAGGAGAGAGGATCTTGAATTGTATATGCAAGCTGCAATCGACGATGAATGTGGAGTCACTGGGCAGCATGTTCTCGAGTAAAACCGGAGTCAGGATGATAAATGCACGGCTGTGGTTTACCGCCAGGGAGCCAGCCAAGGCGCCAGCGAAGGACACGACTGTGTTCACTACGGGTCATAGGAAACCAGGAAATGGGATCGATGCTGATGGTCGGACGACAAGCAGACAACAACTTAGAGGTGATATCATTGCAAAGACTAGTGTAGTCATCAACTGGGAACTGGTACCGGAGAGTGCTGAATGAGCGGCGATCAAGGACCTCAATAACAGGAGCACGTCGTTTCCAGAGGGAGCCTTTTGTGAGTTTGTACCATTGAGAGTTACTTACAGACCCTTGTAAATATGGTAACAGAAACGCGAGCAGAGTATCGTCAGGAAGGTCGAAAGAATGCAGCAGGAATTTGGCTTGTAAAACAGTGACTCAATTAGACATGGAAGGTTGCTTTACTAAATGGAGCATCACTTTAACAGAGGACCTCGTAGAACCGCCAAAGATGCGTCGTATACGTTCATTCTGACATGATTCAAGTTTTTTGATCAAGTCTTTGTTAAGAACACTAATCGCGAGGCCATATTCCATTTGAGCACAAACTATTTGAACGTAGAAACGTACTGAAAGCAGTCGGTCAAAGCCATTGGGGTTAACACCGATACTCGTCATTTGGTTCATAGTTTTCTTGACTTTGTTGATATTGTGTTGCACAAGAGCGACAAGATCAAGGTAACCGCCAGGTTGGATAGGTATGCCGAGATAAGAAAAAGGCGATTTACGGGGCAAAGGAGTACCATACAGAGAGTAAATCTGGGTGCCAGTAGTTGGCGCAACAATGACACATTTAGAGGGGTTCCAGCAATAACCTAAGGACCAACTAGGATCTTCACAAACCAAAAGTAGCGCATTGAGCTTCTCGGGAGCAGCTATCAAGACTACATCATCAGCATAAAGAAGACAGGTAAGGTATCTTGCCGTTTACAGAACATGAGCCTCATTTATCTAAGAAGCAAAAGTCTATACTACACAGCTGTGCGCCTTTAATATTTTCTGGCTTGAAATATATACTTGATGAGACAAGACGCATTGGCGCAACAGAGACACAACGCATCCGCTTCCTAAACGCGTGTCATAAGAATTACAATATGTTTTATTTGCATATCCATAATATCATTTCAGGGTAATTCCCGTACATTTAAAAAGTAGAAGTGATATTAGCATGGTCTTCCCAAGTTATAGTCTTCATTGTGGAAATACCACATCTCAGTATTTTTTTTCTTTCTTTGCTTTATGCAAATTATCGCCGCCTTTAGAATTTTTCTGTAATTCGGGGAGTTGCCAGTATTCACAATATGGCATGTCACTGTCAAAAGCACCGATCCATTAATAGGCATATTACACGACATTTTTGATTTCGTGTCAGGCCCCACATTCAATTTCACACAATTTTTTCTCGTTTAAAATACTGCTTATACCGAAAAAGTGTTTTTGAATGGTATTGTCTAAGGAAGTATATTATTATAGCGAATCCAAGTTGATTAATTTTCATGGGTTTAGATTAAAACCTATATATAGCAAGCCTTCTACTATTGAAGCGTCGAATTTGACTTCATGCTAATGACGAAGCTGTGATTGACTCTGACCTTGAGTTTCTGAAAGGGAGGTGAATTTCCCTTTATTAGTACCCTTTGATAATTGAACTTATACTTCAATTCAACATGTAGCCATTTATATTTCCGTTTTTAAACTTTTTAAAAGATGGGTTTTTATTAATGCTGTCTAAATTTTTATAGAAAGAAGAATATACAATGATGCTATCTAGCTACTTTTGGGTCGCTTGATGCTTTTTCCCTCATCGTTATCTTCGGCCTTGGGTGGTCTTCCTCGCTTCTTTCTTTCAGAATCAATGCATAAATGAGCTCTGTTCAGTCGGACACAGCGGGTACAGGGACGAGCAGTATCACAGGCAGTATGAGACTTCTTGCATCCAATACAAGCGTTGCGGACATATACAGTTCCAGCGCTCTCATCGTGGCTTAAAGTTCCAACATCAGTATCAGACACATTTTGAGGGGCATAAACTTCGGGACCACCTTGAGAGTTCATTACGTACATAGCATAATGATTGGGAACAGCACCAGACAGATAATAATTAGCACCAGGGATATTTGTAGGACCGTGATATTGGCGGATAAGGTGACCAGAGGGATCGATATATTGTTGATATTTTCCGTGCATAATTCTACGAGGAGCTTGGAAAGAAGCATGGTAGTTTGCTGGGCTGTTGTCAATAAAAGGAGAAACAGCATGCGCATGAATAACAGGAATATTTCCACCAGAAGAGCTTGCATTAGGATGAGAAGGAACTGAAGAGTCAGGATTAAAAACGGGACTGCCATAAATTTCCTTTTGAGCCATATAGCTTGCCTTAGAGTAGTAATTAGCAGAACCAGGAAAGATGTTGAATACTTGAGGATGAGTATAAGTCTGGTAATAACGGTTTTGGGAGTCATGCTCCATAGCAGAATGCCTTGCTTTTTGGAAGGCTTGCATAATCTCAGCTTGGCTAGGTTTGGGTTGAGCAACATCAGAACCTTGAGATTGGTCGACAGAGCCATGTTCTATATGGTTATCTACGTAAATATGGTTGGCAGTTTGAGGAATTGCTTGATCAGGAGCTTGATTGAAATTACCATTGGGAGCAAATTTACGGCGACCGCTGGCAGAGCTACAAGGGGCTACATTACCAGAAACTCCACTATTAGAAGTTACACAAACGAACTGGTTTGTAAAGGGTGGAACAGAAAGCTTTTGGGTGTTCAACTGAATGGAGTTTTGAACAACATTTTGAAGTTTAGTCAAGGCTTGAGAAGGAAGCTTAGTAGGGACTTTAGATTCTTCATTAGAAACAAAGTTAGAGAACTCGCGAGTGTTCCTATCAACCTCCAAGTGAGAAATAGCCTTAGAGACAGCAGCAGAATTGGGATCAAATACTCCTCTGGGGCTCTATTTAATATTATGTTAGTTATTGGTTGTCGGATTTTTTTATACATGTACTTACAGCAATATTGAAGGGAATATTAACACCAAGTTGAACATATTGATAGTTTCCAAGTTGATTATCAGTAGCAGTGTTAAACTCCATGGGCGCATAGGGATCAGGAGAATTTTCGGCAGTAGCACAGGGCACTTGAGCAACGCTGTCTTGAGAAAGATCAGAGTCTAAGGAGAGCAATTGTTGGAGAAACTGGAGGTCAGAGTCAGTAAAAGTATAGCTAGACATTTGAATAGGAATATAAGAAAGAAAAAAAAAAAAAGGATGATTATAAAAAAAGAAAAAGCTGATCGGATATTTCACTCTATTTATACGCCTTTCTCAATGTTTGTAGGTCTTTAAAACATGAAGGAACAATAGGAAGTTTTTTTTTCTTATCTCCAAACGTTCTAGTTGACTTTTTGACGCGTCTAATCAGCTTTTTGATTCATTTTATCTCTCTATAATTCTGAGTAACATCTTAATAGCTCTCTTTTTATCCCTCCAAAACCCATGCTACTTTAATTTTGACATGTCGCGCCCCTCTGGTTTAGATCTTAAAAATTTTAATTTCATCCTTATGGTCTCATCATAACCTTGCATGGTAATATACCTGAAAACTTTTTCAAAAGGGGAATTTACTCAACACCACCACTTTAGATGTTAAAGTATTCCACAACAAAGATGTAGAAGTTTTCATAAAGTCATATACTAATAATAAGAAACCAAGACGTTTTTAATTTCCTAACAACAATAACGACGCATAATTTCGATTTGGACGTAGTCGACGAGGCTCTTGTAAACCCTAAGCGCACAGACCATTTTTGGTTTTACAGCGCAATTGAAAACTGACAACAACTCTGACGAGCAACAAGAGTCAATAAGTACATGGTTACTAACTTTATCGCTCATTTCTGCAAAGTTATTCTGACGACTTTTTTTTTTTTTTGTTAAAGTTAACTGGGAGAGAAAGCCACTTAAACGTGAATATAAAAAAAGGCTACAGCAAGAGGCAAGCCATAATTTAAAGTTACCGAACCAAGAACCTTCTATAGGAGATATTGATTGGAGTGAAAGCAAAAAGAAAAAAAAATGCTAACTATAATAAACAGTTGCTGTACAGTAGATTTTTGGGCATCTGTTATCCTTGATTTTGACAGTTTCTCTACTTCCAATTCAGATGCTGTTGGTTTTTTTTTTTTGGACGAATCAAAATTTGTTCTCGGTTGTTTTGGCTTACCTTATTTAGACGGAACAAAAATAGAAATTAGAAAAAAAAAAATTAATCCAGAAAAGCATTTTATCTATATTAAGTATCAGGTTAGTACATACAATGCATAAGACTACGCGAGATAAAGATTTAAACTGTAAGGATACGTGAATAACCTGTATCAATTATACAGAGGAGGGCTGGGCTTCAGCTTTTAGCATTGGTTGTTGTTTCGTGAAGCATGCATGAAGATGTCTAATTAGATGCCTGATGAAGTAGCGTTTTGTGCTCTACTGAAGCTAATGGGCAATTGCGGTTTTAGAGGACACTTTAAGCCACAAATAGAAACTTTACTCGAGCATATGTTTCAATTTAATCAATTGCTACAGATATACTTGCCGCAGATACATTGACACATTTAGATACTCAAGGTGTGACACCAACTATGTATTGTCGCAGTAGTTCATGACTTTATTCGCGTACCGCCATCTCCTAGACTTAGTATATCGTGTATTTGATTCCGTGCTGGTTGAAGGAGCTCAAGTCCTCATCAGCTTTGTCCTAGTTTTTCATAGAAGAAAAGTCAACAAGTGATTACAAGGGATGGCATGAATTTTGTATGCGCCATATAAGTCAGAACGATGCTTTGCCAAAAATGATAGTAGTTTTCTTTACGAATTTTACATTATATTACTGACATTATGATAATGATAATCAGTGTTTCGAGATGTATTCGGTAAACGGTTGCTGTTTAACTTGCACCAATGTAACTTTTCTTCTTCGGAAAATTACCGGTTTATGAGACACTATTGTCATTAAAGCTGATTATCACTATGATACTATGTCTTACTTCTACAAGATGGGGCGTTTAGGAAACTCTTTGAGCTCATTAGGTGTATTGGAACAACAAAAGGCTCATTTCATTAACACCTATATTCATCACTACAAGTATTAATTTATAGGGGATTATTTTTTCTAAAAATCAAACGATGAAGGTTTCAGCAAAAGCTTACCGAAGTAAGGAGAGATCTATGAAATAAGCTTTTATCGCATATTTTCTAGCAAAGCGCTATGATATATTTAAAGAGAAAAGGACAGCCTATATGTATAATTATTACATGAAATCCAATTGCTATATATGCTGGAATTACGTGCATACATAAAATATTATATTTTAGTGTCGATGATGTAAATGCTTAAAGAAGTATCTATTCTCATTCTTTTTTGTATCATATTGTAAAAAAAGGCCATGGTTCCGTTTAAAAGTGCAAGGCTTCAAAGATGCTAGACCAACAAAGTACTGTGTTTAGACACTGTACTACCTTCTTTGATTTGACACTTCGTTTAAATAATAGCTATCAGAGTTATATAATAGTAACATTCTGAGAGTAAAGGGGTTGTTGTATCATCAATAATGATTGAACTAGCTGTTATATACTACTTGATTAGTGTTATTGTATTAGACTACATAGGTTAATGTAGATAATTTGGAAGGCTTTGTTCCCCTTAAAAAGCTCATGATGAACTGTCGTGTATGTCTACTTTAAAGTACTATATCTTAGAACACCAAAATAAGCTAAGAATTGGCAAGTGTGGGTATGCATATCATTATAGGAAATGATAAAATACATCATGTTGTATGAGAACACGCCATTATTTTTAAATTAACGAAACACCTTATAATCTTATCTAAAGTAGTGAAAGATACATTGGTAGGCCTATTTTTTTTTTTTGTTATTTAGGTATCTTTTCTTCTTGGCGCTATCATGACATCTTTGTGATGCTAAATTAGTACGATAGCTTCGTAGTAGTAGCTATGTATTTTGACAGCTTAATGATCTGCATTCCATTTTCATTCATGATGGTTGTGTATAAAATTGAGATACGGAAACCTTAATTCCACAATTAGTCCTTTCGATCGGTATTTTTGATACCATATATATATGTGTAAATATAGCACGTATGTTAACTAAGGGACCGTGTAAAGAGGCCATGTACAGGTTGATTTTCATGTAACCGCTTAGTGCTGTTACAATGTTTCACAAACAGAATCTTATGTCCGAAAATGCGGAGTGGAGTTTGATTTCCATTTAGCAATCCAAAAAAAAAAAAAAACCTTGGAAACGTAAAGACAAACGCGTCAATTTTGTTGCTAAGAGACTATATATTTATGATGACACGTTTTTTTTTATAGTTGATTTAAACGAAAAGCTGTTTGATATAACAGAATACATTTGTAGTAAGTCTTTTTTTCGTAATACGCGCCATTTCAATTATGAGAGATGACTAATTTTTGTCATGTGCGTTCAGATTATCGCATCCAATAGGAATTCCTTTGTTTTAGATAGGAAAAATTTTTTCGATGATAAGAAATAAAGGGGGGGGGATATAAATAAGTTTTGGGTTGTATACTTCTTTTTCTCTTCTTCTTTAACACTGCCCTTTTAACCAAAGACAACAACTTTCTCATATTTTCTATATACTTCTTTGTTAAACCCTTTACTTATTTTTTGTATTTATTGATTTTTTTATTTAGGAAAAATGATTTCCATTATTATTATTTAAACCAATCCCCTTTTATTGGCGTCAGTGTATTAAAAATATCATATCGTATCGATCGTATCTCATCAAACCAAACCATCAAATGTATTATCAATTTGTCAATTTTAAACCTATTTGTATTATGTCATCTAAACCATTCTTTGCTTCCACCGATAAACCATCCGCAACTGCACGTAAGAAACACCCTAGAAGACCTGCTTAAATTAAATTTATATTCGAATCCATTTTAAACTCATTCAACCAAACAAAATAACAAACAATAACAACTATAAATTATAAACAAAACAAAATGAACACAACACAGTTCCAAGACTTCTTCCAACCTTCTACTCAAGAAGAGAATAATCGCCTTTTGTTCAATCCTGATATGATTGATGATTGGCTTGCTGATGAACTATGTCAATCAGGATTATTGATAAATTTGTTTAATGAACCAAAGTTAGAAGAGCTGCCTACAACGCCTCCTATCAGTCCATCATCAACTTTATCTACATCCTCTACTACACCCAAAACAAGCTCTATTTCTTTATTTCCTGAAATACAGCCTAAAAAGAAACTTTTATTACCTAAAGTTTCTAGTACCCCTACTGCCAATGGCACTATAAATGCATTCCCCCGTATTGCTCCTCGTCCTGTCACGATCCAACAACAGCAACAACTACCGATCGTCAAGAAACCCATTGCCTCTCCTATTGCTTCTGTCAAAGCTCAGAAACGTCCATTGACTGAAAAAGAACAAGATGAAATTATCTTGAAAAGACAAAAGAATACGGATGCTGCAAGACGCTCTAGAATGAAGAAGCTGATGAAAATGGAACAGCTGGAAAACAAAGTGAATGAATTAGAATCAGAAAACCATACACTGGTTACTCGTATTGCTGTCTTGGAATCTGAAAAATATGGTTTAGAATCAAAGAGTACTAGCTACGAAGAAAGAATCAAAGTGCTTGAAGCTCAACTAGCTGAAGCCCATCGAGCCTTAACAAAAATTCACTGAAATCACTAAATTTAGCTATTATTATTATTATTATTATTTTATTATTACAAGTACAAGAAAATCATATTATATATATATATATATTATCCATAAAGAATGTCAATTAAAATAAAGAAAGAGAAACATATCATTTTTACATATCAAATAATATATATAAAAGAGAGGGGTATTTTAATCATCAGTAAAGTCATTCAGAAAGTCGTTGTTTAGGTAGTTGTCATCTTCTCCCATATAATCGTTGTGAAGAATTGGCTTTTGTGCATAACATACAAACCAATTTATATGAGATTGATGTGCAATACATTCTTTCAGCATGGTTTTAAAGTCGGTACTATTTAGCTGTTCCTTAATTTTGATAGGATGTAAAGAGTTCAAAAAAGAAAAGAAGTTTTCAGAGAAGGCTTGTCCTAGTTGATGACCCCAACCGACAGGTATTTTAATGACTTGCTGCTGTATATTGATCAAATTGTTTGTCATCAATAAAGTAGATACTTGCTGACAGTTAAAATAATCAACACCATATTCTTTAAATATGACTTGTTTTACTATATTACTATCCTGTTAGGTATGAACTACAATCATTGCCAAAAAAAAAAAAAAAAAAGTTTACATTGTTGGTTCAACACAGTTTCTGTCAAGTAACCTGGCCGATGTACTTGATATTCACAGTCTAGTATTTCTACGAAGCCCATTGGTTTCAAAATGCGATGAATTTCTGATAATATAACAAGGAATTCTTGCTCAGACATAAAAGCTAGCATAAGCCGTATACGTACAAAATCAAACGATTGATCTGGATAAGGAAGCCTCTTTTCTTTTACAACATCATACTGTAAAAAAGTAGCATTTTTAGGTTTGATTGTAAGAGGAAACATTTTACGTAAATCAATTCCATGAAATTCTAGCAATTAAATATTAGGCTACCTCTCCTTTTATTTGATATCATCCATTGGTTCTTTACCAGTGTTTGGAAACTCCGTTGCCATTTCAAGGATCCTATCAAAAAATAAATTTCCAAATTTATCAATTTTTCATGCAACTTTAAAATTTACCAAGTGCCAGCACCACAACCAATGTCTAAAACTTGTAAATGAGGATTCATGCGTAGTGTTTGAAGGATAGGCGACATTACGTTGCCATGAAACGCATATTTTATCAAAAAGTGCTACATATACAATACATGTCAATAAAAAGTTGAGAGGAATTACACAGATATTTTTATTATACCAATATCACTAATCGATCTGATTCTTGATCGTCTACTGGTAAATAGAAGCGGTGACTAGTACTGTTTTTCAGGTATTTTCTGTTGCCTATGATTTCAATATCCTCATCAAGTTCTTCTTCTATTACTTCTTCTTTGATGACAGGAGGCGTGGGTAAAATGGTGGAGTTGGATGACACAGTTGACGTAGAAGAATATTTTCGCTTTTTGTTAATAGGGGCTACTGTCCCAATAGATTTGCTTTCAAAGAAATTAGGATAACTGGTTTCACTAATAGAGCTTAGATTTCTGGTGAGTTCTGATTCTCTGTCAAAGCTTAAATTGTTGGAGGCATTTGTTGAAGTGGTGTTACCCATTGTAGAAAGAAAAAAAAATTGTGTAAACAAAAAAAAAAAATGTGGGGGTGGGTTTTTATATTAAATTTTTTTATTGGGTGCGATTCAAATGAAATCTTTAATAGCTTGATAGGTATAATCAAAATAGGCAACTATAAAAAAGTTAATGTATATATTAGCTATTACAAGTGATATTTACCATTATTATGATCACCATAAAGTAATTCTACCATAAGTACCTTATGACCATGAATAGATTTTGAATTGTACAGCTTGACTTCATTTGGTATGATATCATAAAATACCTCCTTTTCTCGAACAGTCTCTTTGAACAGCTGGTGAGAATTCATAATAGGTATTTCTAAGTCTCCTGCCCCATATATTATTAAAATAGGACATTTTATGTTCTTTATTTTAGAGACTGAATTAAACTGATGATTCAATTTTGATAGCAACCATTCTATATATAAAGGTCTTTAATACTACTCCCTTTTATTAAAGATAATACTTTACTTTCTAGTATTGGAAACTTTTTAACAGGTGATAATATAGGAACAAAAGGCAGTATATTATATTCGAATATTAATGTTGTCATAGAACTATATCCTGCTTGTAATACAAGACTTTTTGGTGGTTGACCTATTAACAAGTTAATTATACAACGACAAATTCTAGATAATTTTTACCTTGTAATGACAATTCATTCGCTAAAGAAGTAGCTACTCCAGTGCCTATTATATGTGTCATATGTTCTTGTATTCTATATAGATATTATGTATATAAATAGTTTTACCTAATGAATGTCCTATAAGCGATATTCGATCATTTGTAACTAAAAATATACCAAAATATTATGCCGTTATCATGTTGAATCCTTGGTATAAAGTTTAAAATTTTACTTGCCTCCTCTTTTATTTAACCAAGCTATTGTTGCCTTAGCATCTAATTCTATGCCCCATTCAGATGGTGTTGATTCTAATAGTAGAAAGTCAAATAACAGAAATATATCAATCTGTAATACCTACCAGAGTCGCCAAACCCACGATAATCAATAGCAATAATATTTACGTTGAATCTACTGTAAAGTTGCTATTATAATAGTAGATGAGATTACATTTTCACGTTATTTTACTACTACCATTGCATATACAAATACCTTGTAAAATTCTATTCTCCATGGCCCAGCTCGATTCAAGGCGTTTCCATGAAAATAAACAATAGTGTCATAATCTTGAAAGGCACGATCAAACTCTATTATGCTCTTCTCGGCACGCAATTGGTGTTGGTCATAATAAGCTTTTGGCAAAAAATGCCAACCACCTAACACCATATAATCATTATATTATTCGTGATACAATACTTTTTACTTACCTATTGTAATATTATCTGATGTTTGAATTTTTATATTCCTTCCTACATTATCTAGTAAAAAGAATTAAGTTTCTCTTCTCCCCCCCCCCTTTTTTTTTTTGTTTGTACAGTTGTCAAAAAATAAACTTACGCCCAAAGCCATAATATTCTAACATATCGTATTTTGGTCTTAATGGAAATCGAACCCAATGCAAAAACATGATGCTATTGAAATTTAGTTGATGTGAGGAGATTATCTTTTTTTTTTTTTTTTTTTGGTATTTTACCATCGTTGAGGTGTGTCTATGCTAAGAATAAAAATAATAGCCTATGTTAACAAATAAGTCGTCAGTACTTTAAAGTGCTAGCCAAATGTCCCTGATCCATACAGCGTAAATAATGAAAATAGCTAGTGGTACTTTTACTAGTAGGGTTTTTAGCATGCTTGATAAGTAAAGAAAAAAAAAAAAAAAAGAAAAATATACATCAGGCGCGCCTGACGTGTTACAATATTTGAACATTTGAAACACTGATGCAGGGTCTTTTTCTTTTTTTGACATTTTATGAATATATGCATTAAAAAATAGGATTGGTTTTTTATTTGTCTCAATGTTTGCTGCTCTTTTCTACAGGGAAGGCGATTGAATGTAGCGGCCTTTCTTTAATAAGCTGTTTTATCTTTGCTTCGTTTTTCTCCACAACTAATGCCCTTAGCCACTTTATTTCTAATTCGAGTTCCTTAGCGCGCTGTTCCATTTGCCCTGCTTTTTCTGTCATCTCGCAGGCAGTTTTTTGAAGTGCTTGTTCTCTCATTTTCTTTTTGACTCTAAAACGCGCTGATGCAGCTGTATTACGTCTTCGTTTATCATCTTTGGAAAGCGGTTGTCGGTCTCCCTCTATTTCATCATCATCTTCTTCTTCCTCCTCTTCATCGTCTTCCTCTTGTTGTGGTTGCTGTGGCTTTTTAACTTTTTTGTTTCGTAACAAAAGCTCTTCTTGTTGCTGCTTTTCGTCATTGAGGCGTTTTCGTTTAAGAATCTCTTGCTCAATACGCTGTTTCGTAAGAATGAGAGCATCGAGCGAAGTCTCTGAAGAAGATGATTGTTTTTGGTCTATTGTAATATTTTTTCGAAATTTATACTGTTTCTCAGGTGAATACAATAAGGTTGGTTGGTTATAATCAATCATGCTACTATAAAGATGATTTGGTTCTAAAATAATATTATATAAAAAAAAAGATGAATTGATGATAGGAATATACAACCAATTGCAGACCATTACCATGGTTTAACAATATGCTGGAAGAAGTAGTAGACTGTTGTTGTGTAAAAGGGATTTGGAGATGGTCTAAATAATAGTTTTCATCCTCATTTTTTTTGTTTGCCGCTGTATTGTTATTTTGAAAGAATTGCTGCAATAACTCCATGACATTAGTATCTTTCCTCTGTTGTGCCATAATTGTAATATGATGGAAAAAAAAAAAAAAAAAAAAAAAAAAGAAGGTAATAATCTTTACTCCTAACATGCAGTGTTGCACTAAATTTCGCAATAAATGCGAGATAAAAGCTGCTAATCGCGCAATACGATATACTGTATACTCCATATTTGGTTTAGCGAAGGCTCAATTTGTATATATACATGACTCAAATTCTTTTGAAAACAAAGTAAAGCATCTACATTGATTTTAATAAAAAACAGAGATAATTACATGTACACCTATTTCTAATAACACTTGCAATAAAAACCGAGGAGCAAAAATTTTCCAGGTCATCAAGTGTCTTTTCAACACAAAAATAAAAATAGCAGACAAAAAGGTAGGCAATGTTTGAAACAAGACGAGCAAGAAAACAGTAGATTCTGTTGTTGGGACTAAGTATACCCACCCGATCCATGACATGATATAGCCCGCTAACGTCGAAAGCGTGACCAACACAATACCGCCGTAATAGTTCATATCTTCAAACCCAATAAAAGCAGCTTTCCATGGTAAAGAAGTAAATGTTACTTGGTGCCCTGTTACAAAAAACAAGTAGTGTCCCAGGAAATAGACCAAGCCAAGTCGAATCCATTGACTAGTTGAATCCCCATAAGTAAGTAGCTCAATGAGTAATGGTGTGAAAACCATAATCGCAGTACCCAAAGGACGCTGCAATAATGCCAATATCTGACTAAAGAACAACATAAGAGTCCATATCTTCAGAGTGCGCTTATTGTATCGCTTGAAACGTGTATGTAAAATGTTTGTTGTTGTCACTAAAATTATGCCTAATCCACACATTGCATATATCACGCGAGGGAGATAAACGTCTACATATTTTTGTATCTTGAGTACCATTTCTGTCTTCTCTACATTGGCGACGGACCTTTGTGCTATTTCAAAAATCATTCTGAAAATAACAAACATCCCAGAACATTGGTATAGAGCAGCAACAATCGTACTGTTATCTGTCAGCGTACTAGAGCAATATATAACACACGTGAATGTAAAAATAACAACACCAATACTGAAATAACCCAAGTTATTGTCTATGCCAAATTCAAGTGTACCACTATGGAAGTAGTCACAATAAGGAAACTGCTCTTCTCTGCATTGACCGATTAGACCCAAGATACGCACCAAGGCCATAAACACAATAGGACTTGTGATAGCTGATATAATATTGTTGACATTATACTGGTTTACAGATCTAATCTGATACCATAACCAAAACAAAGATAAAGTAATAAGAAAGAACCGAGAACCACGGTCTTCCCATACAACGAAGCTATTCGAACCCAACGTCAATGATTGCAAAATTACGCTTGCAAGAGAGATGTAAAAATCGGTTGAATAAGCTTGGAAGTTTAAAGGTATACCGACAATTGCTCCACAACACAATGAAAGAACAATCATAGCAGAGACCCAGTCAACAACGGTCATCTTTTCAAACCACCCTTGTCTGAGCACATAGTCAGCAAACGTCGTGTATCTCAGATAAGCGCAGAGAAGACCCAATAATACGCAAGCAGTAGTTGTAACAACAGAACTAGCAGTGATATTTAAAATTGAATTATTCATCATGTACCAAACAGATAAAGAAGTACTTGCACCTAGAATAAACATGCCAATCCACATACACCCAGAATCAAACTGTGCCCAAATAGCCGCGCAATATTTCATAGTATGTATTAGATATGTATCATACAACAAAACCACTTCTTTCAACATTGCCTCTGTATCTTCTGTTGGTTCTTTTAAAAATTTGGTTTCTTCAAACAGTTCAAACAACGTGTCTTCAGCAGTCAATAAATGCTGAATGATAGGATCAAGTTTTCCCCTCGAAAAGTCTAATTGATGTGTTTGCTTTTCGTATTGATCCAGGTAGTCATATACTTGTAATGCGTTTTTTCTAAATTGCTCAACCATGTGGATGTATTGACTTAAAGAGTCTGGCATGTCGGCAAAGATGAGGTCTGGAATAATAGCACCAAGGTTGCCGAAAGGAATTGGAACGTTGAGCAGATACGACAAAGTGGGGACAAGGTGGATTTGTGCAACCATTGGATACTCACGCGCACGATATGACAGGCGGTTGCTGATTTGGTCGAAATCATATCCCAACAGCTCATATCTCTGTTGGTGTATTTGCTGATAGAAAGGGTCCATCTCCATCTTCTTCAAAGGTCTTTTTGAATGCATAAATAGAGTGCTAGTCAATTCTTCGATACTTTCTCCTCCATGATCCCCGTCCACTGACATGCCATGATCACCCATCACTATCAAAAGCGTTTCATCGTCAACGTGAGCTAGTAGTTTCGTAATAATAGTGTTCATTTGTTCTAGCTTTCTTTGCATATTGGGGTCCGAAGGGCCATATGTGTGTCCACAGTGATCGACGCCTAAAAAGTGAGCTAAAACAAGCTGCCAGTCTGAAGATTTCTCTTCCTCTAGTAATGGCCACAAGTGCGACTCAATATCATCGTCAACTGAATCAAGGTCAAGCATTTTAAAGCTGTCACTGGCATAGGTGCGGTTTGATTGGAAACTGCCTGGAAAGAGATTGACCCAGGTATCATCACCGAAAAAATAAATGGAGTCGTATTGGGATTGAATTTGATGCAAAAGGTGGTCTTCGCCTACTGCTGACGAGGCAAAGTTGGCACCAGCGTCAATAAACGTGGGAAGTGAGCCTGTCATCAAACCTTTCACACGTTGCATGGTCGTAGTAGGAGGATCAGCACGGAACTGAAAGAGTAAGCTGGATTGAGGTTGCTGTAATACGAGTTGGTTAAGAATGGGAAGTTTGTTCAAGTAATACGAGTTAGAGGTATTGTTAGGCACAACAAAATCGAAACGTAAAGCATCAACAACGATTACAATAGTGCGTTTGAAAGGTGATTTCTGGATTGTCGTTGGTGGATTTTTTGTGTCGTCAGGTGAGGATAAAGGAAAGCGATCCCACGAATCATAAGAATGTCCTTTCAAGTCAAAAGTTTGACGTGTCAGTAAAAAGCCTTTTAAAAAGACAAGAATGCCGATTGCCTGCAGACACGTTGTTAGCAATAGTATTTTCGAAGTAAAGAATAGCCTCATTTATCTTATGACATTGAGAAAAAAAAAATGAAAATTAATTTGGAAAACTCAAAAAAAAAAAAAAAAAAGTACTGCCAAATCGATGCCTTTGACTTGATGATATCTACTAAATAATAAAGGCATTGCTCAAGGTAATCGGACTGAACTCGTGCATGCTTACTTGCCAAATAATTCGTTTCCGACTTTCTTTTCTTTTGTAATAAATGAATGAAACTCTTTTGTTATGAAATCTTATTTTAGATAGAAGTAGATCATTTTTCTGTAATTGACTGAAAATAGTTTATGTAATTTTGTCAGTCGGCAGCGTTCAGAGGACAAATGCAGTTTAGCTGTAGGATACGTACGCATGTGCCTTTAAGACGGCTGTAAAGTTCTACAATTTCACTGACCCATTCCTATTCGATGTACATAATCAATGTTCTGTCTTTGGACGTTCTGTCAGCCTAGCAGAGTCAATTGTATCTATTGAATGAAATTATTTTTAGTCTTTTGCTACATACCAGAATAATATATTCAGGAGTAATTCTTGGTGCACGTACTATTTTCGCGTACCTTGTCAAAAGTGAGCTCTCTTCTTGAATGATGGAAGTGCGCATAAAATGTACTATATTATAAGAGTAATCGTAGTCACAGCCTCTATTTATAAATAAATAAATAATAAAAAATGTTGTCAAATTGTGGTCTTTGTTGTGTTTGTTCTAGGTATGACAGTTGATTTATTATGGTGAGAAATGAGGTTCATTGTCTCGAAAACAATTAGATCTATTACATAGAGGAAGTATTTGTTGTTCAGTAAAGACTCAACAGAAATCTGTGTGTAATCAACGTGTGCATTCAGCAAAATCTAGAAATTTACTCTATTTTGACTTGTACCAACAAGTCTTCATAAAGCTACAGCCGAAATTACTATTGGTGAAAAAAAAAAAAAAAAAAAATCAACTACAGAAGGCCATGTCTTTGTATTTAACTTTAAATTAAGGAGTAAAAAAAAAAAAAAAAAAAAAAAAAAAAAAAAAAAAAAAAAAAAAAAAAAAAAAAAGGAATTAAAATACCAAGCAATAAATACATTTTATACAAACTTCTTTATTCTTTAATGGCCTTCTTAACATTATTACCTCCACCATATTTTAATAGTTTTTGTGGATTTTTGAAACTCCATCAATTATTTATTTTGCAATTTTTGCCCATTCTTTTTTTTCCTCTCTTCTTTTACCTTTCTTTATTTTTCTTCTTTAAGCGTTTTATTATTAGAATGGAATCTTTAGATCAAAGCTTTTTAAACAAGTCCTGGGCTGATATTGTAGATGAAGACGAATTTGAACTACCTATCCCCACCTTAGATCAACCTGAATCTCAACATCTTGATGATTCCAAAACCAATGCAACTGAAACCTCTCCTGAGGATAACAAACATACAAGCAACTCACTCCCTAACAGCAACAACGCTTCTCCCAAGGGAAAACTCATCAGCAAGCTTGCCAACTTTGATGCTGAAAAGCATCCCCACACCAACCCTTGGTTTACGCTGACCGAAGAAGAAAAGGCAGAACAAACTGCAATTTGGGAAGCTGAAAGCGCAGAGAGAAGCAAACTCCCTGGCGCCAGCGCAAGTAGATGGGCGCCTGGAAACGCCGGAAAATATTCCTCCTCCTCCACCTCTACCTCCACCACCACCAGCTTCCCCCGCAAGCCCACTCTTTCTTCCTCCCCTCCTGCCTCTCCGCCCAACAAGGTTGGTACTGCTGCTAGCAAGTGGGCAACTGCTGATAATGCCCCATCAGCACCCAAATACAGCAACAAGCGTTATGGCGATAGCTACGATCGTCATAACAGCAAACACAATTATTCCGATCGTAGCAACTACACCTCTTCCTCCTCCAGCCGCTACAACAGAAACGGAGGTTTTGATAATAAAGAGAATTTCACACGTGAAAACAGATTGCGTGATTATTATCAACTCACCAACGAAGCTCCTGAAGGCCAAAAATCTCCTGAAAATGGTAACGTTTATGCATTTGACTCCTTAAAAAAAAGTTTATTTCTCACACAAACATACTTTTATAGCTCAATCTGGTGTAACCTCCTCTGCCGATACTAATGAGCCTGTTGAAGAAGTTGCTCCTGTTGTTGAAGAAGTTGTCCCTGTTGCTGAAGAAGTTGCCATTGTTGCTGAAGTTGTCTCTGCTGCTGAAGTTGTCTCTGTTGTTGTAGAAGAAGAAAAGAAGGACGTCTCTGTTGAAGAAGATGTTGTTGCCGCTGAAACAAACAAGGTTGAAGTGATCCCACGTGATACCAACGATGGTAATGATCTGCTCCTTGGCAAACAAACAGCTTGTGCCACCAACTCTTCTTGGGCTGATGATAACGATGGGGTTTTAGACCCAACCACCACTACCAGCGATAATGCTGATGTTTCTGCTGTTTCTTCTGGTCCTGTTGTCTCTGAGTCTGCTGTCTCTGGCTCTGTTTCTGCCGCCATGACTTCTACAGACGGTTGGGATACCACCACCGCCACAAATAATACCTGGGATGCTGCTAATGATTGGGATACTTCCAATAATTGGGAAGCCACCACCACTACTACCACTGTTGCGAGCCCTGCACCCGCTGCTGCTACCCCTCCTCCTGCTGCTTTTATTAGCTCCCCTGGAGACTGGACAGCATTTGCTCTTGCCAATCAGCGTCAACTTGACGAGAAGAAAAGTGTTGCTGTCGTGGAGAAGCCTGTTGCTATTGAGCAAAAGAAGTCGTTTGTCAACAAAGAACCTGTCGTCTTGAAAGATGAGAAGACTGTTGCTTCTGAACCTATTGTTGCCTGGAAGGAAGAGAAGAACGCTGTTGCTGGTTGGGGACAGTCTGTTGTAGAACCAGTGGTGGAAAAGAAAGAAGAGAAACCCGCTGCTAAAACGTTTGTTTGGGGCCCACTTGTTGAAGAGAAACCTGTCGTGGTGAAACCTGTCGTGGAGAAGCCCGTGACTGAAGAGCTGGCGGTTGGGTGGGGAAATCCCACTGAAGAAAAAAAACCTGCTGTTGTGAAGAAACCT
Organism: Mucor indicus B7402; assembly: GCA_000697295.1. NCBI lineage: Eukaryota > Fungi > Mucoromycota > Mucoromycetes > Mucorales > Mucoraceae > Mucor > Mucor indicus. Next base: position 25,910 of record JNEK01001843.1, read on the forward strand.
GCTGAAGTTTCAATAAGTTTGGTGGACCTGTGTGGTGGCCCAAAGAAGCCAAAAGAAGTTTTCCTCCGCTTAAGTGAATTGGTAAACACTAAGCCACCGAGGGAGATTTCTTTGAAGTTGTCAGATTTGTAGTTTTGCTCTTGCTGTTGTTTTTAAAAACAATAAAAAGTTAAAGTTCTTGTATTTGTAAAGATATATCCAAAAATATGCATTTAAAGTCTCTTCTATTGTTATTCAACAGGCATTCAATGAGCTCCGCGACCGAATTCGGCTTCAATTTTGTTTGCTTGTTAATATATAAACCTTTCTTTTATTTTGTTTTTAATTCAAAGAAATATACTAGTTATTTACAGAGTTGTGATACATGGAGAATTACCAAGTATTACGATCAAAAATGGTTCTTGTATCCCTACTTCTTGTAACGGGACCATCACTTTCTTCACTTTCATCTAAGCATGAAGGGGAGTTTGAATAACACAGAGAGCCAAAGCGACGTTGGAAAGTAATGACTTGTCTCGTTAATAGATCCATAATTTCCAGTGATGTTTGTTCATGTTTTGGTTTTCTCATTCTTTCTAAAGTTTCTTCAGCAACACCTTTTTCATGATCGTGGACTATTCTATCGTCTTCCAGTAAAGGAAGTGTACTGGCACTACTTAATGAAGAAGAGGGTGATGAAGGGTCATATTGGCCTGGTATTAAAATAGGTGTTGGTCTTTTGTTTTCTTTATCGAGTTCAAGGACTGCTTTTGTCATGGCTTCACTTATTTGAGCATCCACCAATTGTCGACGCTTTTGTAACTCTTCCTCTTCTTCCTCTTCTTCCTCTTCTTGAGTTTCTTTTGTTCTTTTTGAAGTAGCCATTTCAACTTGCATAGAACAAATATATTCCAGTATTTGATTTGCTCTTCTGTTCATTTCTAATATGGTCATACGCTGGGAAGGCAATCTTACTTTGGCAGGAGGAGAAGTTTCTCTTGCGGACTGAGAAAAGTGTTCAAATAATTGACTGGAGCAACTTGTCGGTGTTTGTATTAATTCTGGTGGTTGAGGAGTAGCAGTACGAGAGCGAGCAGTTTTTTGATTGGGTCGATGCGATGGTGGCGGGTTATTAGTGCTGTTATTTGATGATGCAGATGAATTTTTAGGGGTATGATTTAATCTTGGTCGAGACTTCTTTTTTATCTTTTCAACTTCAGGCTTGTTATTATTTTTTTTTATACGTTTCACGCCATCATCATCTTCTATTTGACAACAAATGAGTCTTTTTGTTATTTGCTGTTTACTAATTAAATTACCATAGTCCTGTAAAACAGTAGTGCTCGCTTGTTTAGAATCAAGCACTCTCTTCTTTTTTGATTTTGATTGCTCGATTGCTTCACGAAAAGCCAACACTTCTTCTAAGCCAATAGAAGCCTCTCTACTATTGAGTGTAGTTCTTTTTCTCGGTATTTTAGCACTTGCAGCTATAGGTGAGGAAGGTTTATAGTATCTACGCGTTTTACTGATAGGATGATTAGTCGTACAGAAAAAAAAAAATTTTTTTTTTCTTTCTTACTTATCATAGCCTTTCACTTCAACATGATCAGAAGGTTTACATAATTCACAAAAATATTGATCAGGTATCTCCTCTTCGTCTAAACCCATACATTCACAATGTTGCCATACTTCACATTCATCACAACAAACCATTAGACCGACGCTGTCTATAATTTTGGATCAGTATCAATAGTGATTAATATAGTTGTGAAATGTACGTGATTCACCACAAACGCATCTTGTTACTGATTCGTCCTCAGCGCTTTCTTCGTCAGATACTACCACAGGCTTAACTACTTTTTGTCTTCTTCTTCCACCATATACAGTTTTACGTACTGGCATTGTAGCTGCAACTATAGAAAGCAATTGTTAGTTAACTTCTTGAAGTTCTTTGTTTTTCCTTCTTACTCATTAAAGGGATATATATATATATATACAAAATGAAGTCTTTTTCGAGGGGTAAATTAGTTTAGCAGCGGGTTCAATGTATATCAATTTCGAAGTTCAAGATTTCAAGTTAAAAAGAAAAAAGTATAGAAAGAGGAAAAAAAAAAAAGGTGCTAAAAATATATATTTTTTTTTTTTTTTTTTTGCAGCGAAAGCAAGAGTGTTGTCCAATTAGATTCTAGTAAAACCTGCACTTCAAGGTTAAAATTTACAGCGAGGATTTTATCCTTGGGTTTCCTCAAGATAAAAAATAATAGCTGCAGCTTGTAAAAAAAAAAAAAAAAAAAAAAAAAAGACACATACAGGTGTTGTATTTTATGTTATTCTTTTGTTTGCGCATTACTCGTATATGCAACAGCACTACTTTACTCTTCCCGTGCTACTGTGAAACAAGAAGGGGCTGATGCTTTTTTTCTGAAATACACATATTTATCTTCATTCTAAAACAAAAAAAAAAAAGAATACTCTGATTTACTTGTTTTAAATACATAATCTATAACTGACATAACGACCAGCAGTTTCGGATTCTCTCAAAATTTTAACGACCTAAATAATTCGCGATTAGTTAAATGAGAATTACTTACTGTCTTTGTATTATTTACCTGCCCACGCTTCAAACCATAATATCTAGCAACTGGGTCACTGTGTTGAATACGAGGTAACTGAGTTTCCTTTAAGCGGCTAAGAATACACAATGAGTCAATGAAGATTATGCCGCTACAAGAAACTTACTATCTTTGCAATAAAGTTGCCTTTTCTTCAGAGGTTAAAACTTCGTGCTTAGGAACTAAGACATGATGTGTAATATTAACTAATAATTCGGTTTCTTGGAAGCTTTCTAATGTATGCTTTGAAGGTAAAGATTGAATAACCTACAGGGTGCAACTGCATTAGTTATGGATTCAATATCTACATTCTGCTTTTTTTTTTTACCTTATTGGCAGAAGAAGTCATACTCTTTTGGTAAATACAAATACCCATAGTAATTTGTTGTTGTGCCATACGTTCAACATATCTATATAAACAGCTGTATTAAAGTCTTTGTTGTTTCTGTATCCTCTCTAAACACCTACACTCTTAAGGGCTTAACACCAACAGAAGGGTCTTTGGGGAAAAATACAAGTATTTGATCTGAAGGGTTATCTCTCTTTTGGACTACGAAGGTTAATTGATCACGACTATTCAAAATATTAGAATAAGTCAACCAATTCATCTTTCATTCCTCCTTACTCAACATCACCAGAAGGTGCAAATGTGCGTTTAAAAGAGTCCAAGTCCATATCAAGTTCGGATTGTGAGACTAAAAAGCCCTAGATTTTGTATCATTTAATATCCAAACAAACAAAAAAAAAGGGGGGACATAATTGCTTTACTCTGTCATGAACCATTTGATGTGCTGTACGGTAGGCTCTCCATAATCTAGTTGTTTCATTATTGTTGGCGTCCATTTCCGAAAGAATTTACAAAATGCTGTTGTGTTGGATGAGTAATGACAGTTCTTGAAAAAAAAAAAAATCAAAATACCGCGAATTTGTGTAAAAAAAAAAAAGTCTAGTCAATTGTGACTGTGATAATAGGTGATGCTCATCAGCCACCCAGCGATTTACCACACAGACAAAAGACAACGGGAGCATGATTGTATTACCATGTTACTATAAATGATCCACACATGAGTAAATCCAAGGATTTCATAAAGTCATAGAAATGATCACATTTTGGTGACGTTTTATATATAATATACGAGTGGGCAACTCACATATATAAAAAAAAGTGTATACCATTTTAAGGAAACTGTGCCAAGTAGTATCATTATATACACACACACAAATAAAGGGTGGATTCCGATACGCCAATGTCTAGTATTATCACCATCTATACTTTTATAAATGCATGTTGAATTATCAGGTGCTCAAGTTTAGTGTATGTAATTTACATTGTGTATAATAGGGCTGAACTACATTGTAATACAACAGAAACTTACCCATGACTCTTTTGACACAAGAGCTCTCAAAGGGAAGCATTACTCTTCTCTTGTAAATTACATAAAGTAGCTTAATGATACCTACCATATAATTATGTAAAATAATACATTAGTAAGAAAGGTTAGTTTTTTTTTTTTTTTTTTTTTTTTTTTTTCT
>JNEK01001852.1:0-18328 GCA_000697295.1 Mucor indicus B7402
ATATTGTCCCTGACTCATTATCATGTAAGGTGATGGAAATAGATGTAAAATATGGAAGTCTTGACATATATTCTTGGGCATCTATTTACTTCACTGATTAACTCGTACAACACTAATATAGATCAAAGTCAACTTTGAAGTCATTGTACCTTATTTGTACGACTATTATCTATTTATTTACATATAATGAACAATACATCCTTTGTATTGTATTCTGAATGTTGACTTTTTTATGATTGTAACTTTATATAAACACATTATATCGTATTAAAGAGTATTTATATGTGGAGTTTATGACACATATAAATATTTACCATTAATTTTATTGGTCAATTTATAAAGTTTTGTATTACAATCGTTATTTCATCTAAGTTGTTCCTTTAAGTGAATGCGGGTTATAAAATTATGATGTGAAATGATATGATTTGTGATATATGTCGTGTATTATACACCCTCAAATACGACACATTCATTTACTTTTTTAATGATGTTGGTCCATCTGATATGTCAAAGAATTAGCATGACGTCAGTATAATCTTGGCTGTGTGGGACCGCCCACTTGAATTACTGCGCCTTTCAGGAACAAAATCTAAACGTCAAGGTCTATCAATGTAAAACAATGTGTTGACAAAAAAAGTCAATCAACAGATAAAAATCTCTTTCCATTATGCTATAAAGCTTCAATTTTCAGCCAGTTGAGCACTTTGCTTAGTTAGGGAGATCAAATTTGTTTTGTTCCATATCTATGTATTGAAAGACGAAGTGAAAATTTGATTTCTATGTCTTTCAAACAAAAGATGATGATGGTTGGATATTCCAAATACCTTTAAACACTCAAGTAAATTGTCCCAAATGTAAGCATGAATGGGTTGCATATTTTGTGTAAGTATTGCTATTCATTCGTTACTTAGTAAAACTTTGACGTGTAGCAATTGACGTGTGGAAGCTCATAGCATCTAGAACTAGCTGTCACACTCGATAAAAAATTAGAATAATGCCACGCTATTTTTTTTTGACGTGCGGATTTGACGTGCGGATTTGACGTGCACCAAGTGTTCTCCATTAATAAAGCCCAGTGACAAACACTTGAACGTGTCGGTTCATATCTTCCAATTCCTGTGTTTTCTCATGGACAACTTTATGTTGCGCTTTCGAGAGTTCGAACACCACAGTCAATTAAAACATTTATGCTCGAACATCAAAATCAAAGCACGGCAAATACAGTATACAAGAAGTCTTTCAATAAACAATTTAAAGAGTAAAAAGTATATTTATCAAAATGAAACGATTCTTCAAATCTAACGACTGAACTTTAAGCATACAATTGATGTAAATATAATGTACATGAACAATTGAAGAACACAGAAAAGGAGATGTAAGATTAAGAGAGACGAAAGTTTTTTTTCGACTTTGAGAATACTAGGCACTGTCAGTTAATGAGAGTGCAATTAGTTAAATTAGAACAAGAGTGCTGTCAGTTAAAATTGCATTTTGGGGCCCTTTGCTTTTTTACCAGAGCGAAGCGGAGGTCCAAAAAAATATGGGGAAAAATGCCTTTCAAGTAGTGGTTCTATGGAGATGCGCCGCAGGCATCAAGCCGTATTTCAAGCGAAGCGTCGCGTGCCATAATGAAGGTCAAAAAGTTAAACGGAGCGAAGCGTAGCTGCTAATTTTTTGACCTTCATTATGGCATGCGACGCTTCGCTTGAAATATAGCTCGTCTCTATTATTAAAACCAAAATTATTTCGACTGATGAATCTTCCTTCCCTTTTAATAATGGATTAAAGGAGACTGATTTCGCTTTACGGTCTATTTTATATTTATCGATTCAAACAGTCAAATATCTCAATATGATTTACAACACTATCAAAGGCTTTTGATTTTCTTCCCTCTGGTAACTGTTTTTTAGCTACAGAAGCTTTGATGTTAGCGCATGGAATAATGACGCTATTTCGGGTCACTTTTTTTATTGCTTTCTCAGAGTTTTTTGCATCTTTCATCTTTCGTTCGAATTCCTTTGATTTCATCTCTTTTTTAGAAATCAAATTCAACACTGGACGGAGTCAACGAACAAAATGCGTCTTTTCATTCTTTATATAAGCCGCATGTACTTTGCGCACTCGTAATCCGCTGTTTATTGAGCGTGTTTAAGCTTTGGCAGCATATATTCAACACGTTGATAATAGGATTCTTTATGTTTCAGAATCAAAACACGATATAAACATGTTCTTTCTTTTAACTTGAAGTTGCCGCTTCCGCTTTTTATGCCATCCCGTACTTGTTGATTGACTAAAGACAAAAAGACCTCCATTAAGAGCTGTTTGTTTGTAATATCCACAGCGTATCAGCATATATAACTTGAGATACAAAATAATACAAGTAATCATGCTCACTGGCAGTCAAATTAAATCTAACGTTAGTCAAGGTAGAAATAAGGACGTTTATATACTTTTCTACAAGTGTGTTTCATTCTATAAATATAACAGGGCATGCTGCTATAAACAAAACAAATGATTCTGCACAATAATCTAATCGACTATGATCTAGATTATGTAATCACACCATAGACAATGATAAATCGATCAATATCAAGAAGTTTCCTGACATCCGTGTTTCACCATCTGAAACATCAGGGTATCTTTAGTGAGTAAATAACAGTTAAAACTATTGTCAAATAGGCCAGTATGTGCATACCATCGTTAATGAACTCGGATACTCCAATATTATCGTCTCCTTAAAGCTCCTTGAGGAGTACGTATTTTGTGAAGAAATGTGCGTGCATAACAATTGCGTTTGTAATATCAACTATTTAAGTGATGACTTGTATGAAATAGCTAGTATAGAAAGCTAAGTCATTAAAAAGTACATTTTTAATATTTGAATTGGTTCTAACTATCTAAAGAAAAAAAAAAGAGCGACTCAAATATTGGTAAGAGTAGCTTCAACAAAACCCCCAAAGATAAGCGACGGCTATCTTCGCCTTTTTTTTTTTTTTGGTCAAATAACACACAATCTGACTCTAGTACAATCAAGAGAGTAGTAAACCAACAAGAAAAGGATTAACCGATTCATTAACAGTCAATCAGCAGCGGTTATAGAATTGTTATTTCGAAGAATGAGTTGTGTATAAAATACGGACGTTTCTTCTTTGTGACCTAATGATTGTGTATCAAAAAAAGTTAAAAAAATGCTCTTTAACACATTTAGAGTAGGCTTATAGTCAGCAGCGTTTATTTGTATATTCTCATGGTCTATAATGATCTCGCAGCTATAACATGTCCTGTAAACTTAATTCCCCTTTTGACTAATTTCCTTTTATACCATATCCAGAAATGGTAAGCAAAGAGTTCGAACATCGATTTTGATTCGTCCAGAAGAAATCAGTATCATCTGAATTTAAAGTCTAAAAGCTGCAGCTTAAAATTGGTTGCATCAACCAAATTGGTGTTTAATTTCTTGGTGACACTTTTGAGAAAAAAAAATAAATTCTTTTCTTTTTTTTTTTTATCTCCTGTTTAATAAAATTACAATAGTACACATGACTACGAATGTTGTTATAGCAGAGATTGAAAAAGCCTTTCGAGTGACAGACGAGCAGCTTAATAATTTGGTGTTGGGTTTTAATGAAGAAATGAAAGCTGGTCTGGACAATACAAATCGTGCTACAAAAGGAAGTGAATTGAAAATGATTCCTTCTTACGTTACTGGTAACACTACTGTGTAAAAAAAAAAAAAATAAGAAAGAAGGTGTAGCTTAACCTTTTTCATAGGATATCCTACGGGTAATGAAAAGGGGACTTATTTTGCACTTGAAATAAGTGGAGTGGATATATATGTATGTCAAGTCAAGTTAAAAGGAGAAGGAGGAAAGCTGGCTATTAATCAATATCAATATAAAATACCGGATAACTTAACAGCTGGTCAAGATATTGGCGTGTTAATTGAATATGTTGCGGACTGTGTTGCCGATTTTCAACATAGAGTTGGTACACATAAACAAACAGTTTATAGCATGGCTATTAGTGTTGGTTTTGCTGTATTACAAACAGGTTTAGATGAGGGTAAAATCATAGCACTTGAGCATGGCTTTGAATTTCCAAATGCTATTGGCTGTGATATTGTGGACCTGTTTGATAAAAGATTTAGAGCAAAAGGGTTATCTGTTAAAATAGTAGCCATTGCAAACGGTAAATTTATAGCATTACAGTATACACAGATACTGATGATTTTATTCTTAGATGGTGTATGTACTTTATTAGCCCACGCCTATCAACACCCTTCAACAAGAATTGGAGTTATTCATAGTGCAGGCACGAATTGCGCCTATTACGATAAAATGTCAAATATTGGACAGTTTAAGGATGACTCACAAGGACATGATATGATTATCAATACAGAATGGTGTAATTTTGGAGGCAGACATTTACCAATAACAGAATTCGATAGATTATTAGATAGTCAATCTAATAATCCTGGTATACACTATTTTGAAAAAATGACAACGGGCATGTACTTGGGAGAAATTACACGACAAGTCTTGGTATATCTCTTGGAACAAAAAATATTAAGTTTCGAGATAGATGAAGAAGAAGAAGAATGTTTATTACTAGTCCCTTATCAATTCGATACAAGTTATATGTATGTATGTGAAGCTGATAAAGGTAATCTCGAAGATACTCGTTTAGTATTGGAAGATATGTGTAGAGTAGGCGAAACTACTTTGGAAGATAGAAGAATAGTCAAAAAGGTGTGTGAAATTGTTGGTCACCGTGCTGCTCTTTTACTTGGTGCTAGTATTGCAAGTGTTGTAAAATATATGGTAGAAAATGGTATTGGTATTGATGAAGAAAAAGGATTTGCTATAGGTATAATAAGGGACTCCCTTTTTTTTTTTTTTCTATTTACTTATAATCCTACTATTTAGCTATAAGTGGTGATGTATATAAAGATTATCCTTCTTTTCATCCTCGTGTATGTGAAGCTATTAAAGACTTGATTCCAGAAGAAGTTGCTTCTAGATTATCTGTAGGAATTGTACAACATTCTCGTATTGTTGGTGTTGCCATAGTAGCAATGATGGCAGAGAAAATGGATCAACAGGATTCAAGTAGTAGTATAATGGATACAGATTAAAACAAATGTTTATTTTAATATATAAAAGGAGGAGGGGATATACTATTCTACATTTATTTTTGTTGCTGTTGTTGTTGTTGCTGTTGTTGACCTCTACCTTTACCAGTTTGATTGTTTTGACGTTGCTGATTATTTTGTCTACGGTTATTAGAACGACGTTGATCAAAGGATTGGTTTTGACTATTTCTATTTTGACTATAGCGATTATTGTTATTTTGATTATTTTGATTATTGTATCTACGTTCTTCTGCTAAAACTGTATGACCTCCGCTCACTTGAACTTTATGTTGTGCTAAAGCTTTTTGACATGCTTCAGGCGTAGTAAAATCAACAAATGCACAGTTCCTTCCACGTGAAATACTGCAATGCTTGACTTGGCCAATCTTACTAAATGCTTCAATGAGTTGATCTTCGTTAATTGCCTCTGTAACTAGTTTGACAAAAATCTGTGTAACATCTAAACAAAGAAATAAGTTTCATTGTCTTTGGAAATCTTACTGTATTTTTTACCTTTACGGTTTTGGGATTTGTTTTGCTGTTGTTGCTGTTGTTGATTACCAGATGGCTTTTCATTATTTGTTGCAGGTGAAGGAGTGTTACCGGTGTTGGGGGTAACTACTTTTTCTTCTTGATGAACCGCAGGAGTGGGTTTGGTAGTACCATTGATTGGTGCAGAACTTGCGGTCAAATTAGCCCATGTTTTAGGTGCGCTAGGTTTACCATTTGTCATCGCAGTGGTTGAGGCAGGAGTAGTGGTAGGGGCGGCTGCTGTAGTCCTTTCATTTGATTGTTCCTTGGGTTGCTCCTTGGGTTGTTCCTTAGGTTGTTCCTTAGGTTGTTCCTTAGGTTGTTCCTTAGGTTGTTCCTTAGGTTGTTCCTTAGGTTGTTCCTTAGGCTGTTCTTTAGGTTGCTCTTTAGGTTGCTCTTTAGGTTGCTCTTTAGGTTGCTCTTTAGGCTGTTCTTTAGGTTGTTCCTTAGGCTTTTCTTTAGGTTGTTGTTCCTTTTTGTGTGCAGCTTGTTTTGATTCTGACTTTTTATTTTCTGGCTTCTTTTTCTTTTCTTCAACTGGAGGTTGTTCAAGCGCAGTATTGAACTTCTTTTCTTCAGCAATAGGCTTAGTGGGTGTTTCTACCTTTTTTGCTGCTGCTTCGGGTTCTTTCTTTGGTATTTGTTGAGATGCAGCTTTAGGTGTTACTACAGGTGATACGGGAATGGATTCGACAGTTGGTTTAACAAGAGTAACCGGGCTGCTATTTTCAACAGGAAGAGGTTCTTCATAGTTATCGTAATCGATTTCCACTTCATCTTTTAAAAATCTGAAAATATCATTAAGAACATAAAAGCCATTAGGTTGAGGTGCCAAAAAGAAGGTTTGACTAAACTTCTGTGAGGGCCCGTTGTTGTTACACATTTCACCCAAGACTTGGATTAAAATACCATGGTTGGCAGACACTTGGCTGTCGACTTGAGTGACCAAAACCTTACATTCTTCAAATTGACATTCCTCAATCTTTTTACGAATTTCCTATTGACAAAAACAGAAAAATAAATAAAGAGAATTTTTATGTGTTTATGTATGTGTTTACCTCTTGACCTTTAGCAACAGTAACAGAAACTCCTTCATCACCTCTAGTAAAAAGAGAATCTTTACCATAGAAAGCATGAAGTCGGTGTGGTTTCTTATTCAAGAAAGTATAATATTCACGGACAAAGATGAGTCCAACATCTTGTGATTCAAGGTTTTGTTTATGATCAACTGCCATTATTTATTTTAAGAAAGTAAAAGAAAAATATAAAAAAAAAAAATTCTCTCGCAGGGAGAACGCGTTTAGACCAACCTAAATTCAACCAATTAAAATCGTTCCAATCTTAAGGCTTCTTTTGGTAAATGACTAAAAGCCGTAGGATTTGCTGTGGGTGTTGTAGCGAGTCGTAATGGAGGTGGTGCACGTCCTTCATTTTGCAATCTTCCTTCAACTAACTGAGATGTCATAGGTACTGCTGTCTCTTCCTGTTGCTGTGGCCGAAAAGCTGCTGTAGTGCCCGAGTTGAGGTTTGGATAAACTAAAGGGATCATTTGAGAATTATCTCTAAAGACATGAAGATGTGCTCGTCGCTGCTGGATAGATATATTATTGGGTGCTTCCTCCATATCTTGACTCGCTGAATCACTCTCATCATGATGGAAGAAAAAGGAAGAAGCAAAGCGTGTAATTCGATTTCTTAAAAGCGCCCCAAAAGATGCATCTATGTAGGCTATGTTAATTCCGGAAATTAGTTAAAAATGATGAATAGTTACATGAAGAAGAGGCGGAGGAAGAACTCTCGGACGATGAGCGACGATCTGTATCTTCTTCTTGTCTCTGCTGTTGTGCCATGCTGGCCTCTCTTATCCATTGGTCATTCGTTGCTCCTCCCCAAAACTGCTGAGAATTCAACGCTAATGCTGCATCTATATGCGCCAATGATTGCTTCGTATGCCACTCTGTTGTTTCTTTATACAATCTAGTCACCACATCCATTGCACACTCTAAGGAGCATATCCGGAACCGCACCGGTACCTGGAGCCGGTTATTACACAAGCGCGTCAGATACCCAATTTGATAGTTAGACTTGGCGTACCAGGACTGGCAATAATCGCACTGCATTGCGTTTTTCATCACATCTTGATGCAATAAGTCGGGGACGGCGCTCGAAGGTAAAACTTCCTTTAAAAACATTTGTCGATGCTCCTCCCGCATATCCCACCGAATTGGCTTTGTACAACCGCCTTGTGGATGATGATTTCCTGATGAAAGCAGTGACAAATATCGACGCAAAGAAAGCTCCTTCAAGCTCGGTATGGTCACACGAGGTGGATGAGGTGGTGCTTCGTCTTCCTGATAATCATCTTCGTCAATTTCTGTCAGCAAACCTGCGGGTGCTTCTGGATGTTTAAATTTAGGATGGCTGCAGCGCACGGTCGGTTGTTGCTGTTCAAAAATAGCGCGTTGAAGGGCATTAGCAGCAGTAGACATATTTTGTAGCATCTTGGTTTGTAATAGAGTGTAGGCTTGTGCAATCGAAATAACTTGCACTTGATCTTCTTCAGCGTCATCAAAAAGTAAGCCATCTACATGTTCCATTGTGGGGTTTTCGAAAAATAACAAAGAGCGAAGGGATCCACCATACGGATGGTGGTTAAGACAGCTTGGTTCACGAGGGGGACAAGAGAGACATGCTGCGGAAGATGAGTTTGAGAGAGTGTCAAAGACTGTGTAAGGTATAGCTAGATCCACATGAACATCTACTTCATGCCGTGGTGCTAAGGCTAAGATAGAGGGAGGCAAGTAGACAAGTTGGTTGCGACGAAGGTCGAGCTTTTGCAAATTCAACATGTGCGAAAATAGGAAGGAGGGTAGTGTTGTCAGTCGGTTTTGTACGAGTCCGAGTTTAACAAGATGGATTAAGTTTGACATGGATAGAGGCAGTTCTAAAAGCTGATTGTCGTTCAAGTTGAGCCATTGAAGTTGCGTGACAAGTCCAATAGAGGAAGGGAGTTTTATAATTTTGTTGATGGCTAAATTAAGACGGCGCAGTTGTTTGCATTGAGAAAGTCGTTGAAAGAATCTGCTTGTACAATACGTCAGATTACAAGTGTGCAAGTCGAGACTGACAAGATTTTTATAACCCTTATAAAGAAAGTTAGGAGGGATAGTATAAAGTTTGTTCCCTGATAGATGAAGGTAAGCAAGTGATTCAGGTGGGTTGTTAATTAACGTGGTTGGAATTTGTGGTAGTTGGTTAAACGCTAAATTTAATGTTGTTAATGTAGGCGGGAAGATAAGGTCTGGAGGGATACATTTGATCTTATTCTTCTGCATTAAAAGTACTTCTAAATGAGCAAGGTAGCCTATGACACGAGGAAAACCTACGTATGAAGATATGGTTACTCTATGTGTGTAATAGTATTTTGATGAACGCACTTGTGAATTTATTAGATTCTATATCAAGCCCACGTAGATGATGACAACAAATAATGTCTGTTGGTAGCTCTGACAGCTTGTTATGGCTTATGTTCAGCCAGAGTAAGTTTGGAAACTGTGAAAGAGTGCCATTCTGTATTTTTTCTAGTTGGTTATTAGCTAAAGAGAGAGTTGTCAAGTTTTTCAAGATGGTTATTTCTTGAGGAAATTCTATGAAAAGGTTTTCGCGTAAGGATAACTCTGTCAAGTGTTGTTGAAATTGAGTAATTGCTTTTGCATAGATGGATAATGAGGTTAGCCTATTGTGACGGAGCAGTAACTGCTGAACTTTCGGAGTATTTTGTTTCCGATTAAAAAACGTATTTCTGGATTGAAACAGATTGGACGGAAGCCTAAATATGTACGACCGAAAAAAAAAAAAAAAGTTGTGAGGCATTGTTCATGCATTTACTAATAATTTGACATACTGAGAAGGATTATTAGATAGATCAAGTATTGTAAAAACGTCTTCATGACTACTTGACATGATAAGAAAAAATGAAAGAAAGAAAGAAAAAAAAAAAAAGTAAGATGTGGAGATTTTTTTTTTTTTATGAAAAATTGAACGAGATGTTTTAGTAGTGATGTTCTAGTTTTATTATTCCACATAGTCTGGTTTTGTGCTTGCGAATTCGATGATTTCATCTATAGCTTTTGGATTCACATACTTGAGCAGCTCGAAAGTACAGCTACTCATCAAAAGATCTTGAAAAATGTCAGTATATTTACTAAGATTGTTATGAAGAGACTTACTGTGATTATGTTTATAGTCGCAAGAACATTGTGTTAATAAGTTATCATTTAATGGACAATGCTGAATCTTGCCTTGAATAAGACCTACTTCGTTCATGAAATGCACCTCTTCTCTTTCTAAAAACATGGCAGCTGCAATAGTTCGAATTGGACCATCTGCCCATCTATAATGAGAGAGTGAGTGATAGAACAACTACATCTTTAACATGCTTAACCTTTCATAAAAGAAACCACCTACACGATCCAGATAGTGAAAATAAGATTGATATGCTTCTGATTTTAAGAAATCCAAGCTCAAGATTTCAAAGTCTGTCCATAAGTGACAAAAGTTGTAATTGAATTTCTTGGTGACTATCCAAGGCATAATACTTGTGTCGGGTGTTTTGACAGTATCAGTATGATCTTTAATGTATTGTAAAGTAGCTGGCCATAAGCTGTAGCTTGTACTAGGATTTTCTTTGCCTGTTAAAGCAAATGCTAGAATAATATGAGTACTAGAAATGAAAATGTTGTGTTATGATAGCTTACCAATTTTCTTATTTTCTCTTTTCATAGTTTGAAATGGATCACGTTGAAACATATCACAGGTATAGGTGGCACCAGGTTCCACTCTCCAAACATATTCCACGTCATTAAATAAAGAATGAAGATAAAAGAAGCCAGTGTTATACCTAAATAATTGTTATAATCCAAGCTTTTATCTTTACAGTAGTAGTACTACCTCATCTTTTGTCGCTTGTATAAACTATGAGAGTTTCTAACACCTATTTGAATCATATGTTTTAATGCCATTTCAGCTCTTTCGATATCAATCCAAGAAGGATAAGTCCATGCTTCTAAATCAATTTGACCGAAATAAACTTGATTTTGATTTGAGACAGCCTTTTTTACATATTTCTTAAAGTCTGGTGTAAATGGTTGATTATTTAAAAAGATCCACGGATAAGACACGTTCAATTTAGAATTGAAACGCTCTTCTATACTTTTGACTGCAGCACGAGCTAAAGGTAATTCTTCGTTGGATACAATCATATAAAATGCACCTTTGACAGTTAAACCATCCCATGTATCAGGTCTTGTATATAAATCCCCTCGCATCATATCTTTGTGCTCATTTTCGTGCCCATATAAATAGTTTACCTTCTCCTTTTCTGTAATAATCTCTTGTTGTTGTTGTTGTTGTTGCTGATACCATAGGGGCTGTTTAAATTCATCAATGATAGCAGTATAATAATAGTTTCTATGTTGAGTACAAAACTTGCTTAACAGCTCCAAGTTCTTTTCAAAATTAAATTCTTCTCTTGTGATATAACGACAAAATAAACTTGATAAAATAATAGAAAGAACAAACAGAAATATACGTCGTTTTCTTACAATGGGTTTTTTCATTTCGTTTATAAAGACAAGAGCGAAAGAAAGAAAGAAAAAGAGTGGAAGGAGGGTATTTATTTGTGATAAAGAATGTATATTTAATCGATTTCCATAGGCTCAAATTCTTCATCATCACTGGTTGTAGTAGTACTAGTATCTTCTTCTAGCGGTTTTAATAAACTATTAAACACATCTTTAGGTTGATATAATATCATTTGCCTTTAATGTACAGGTGAGATAGAGTATGATGCATAGTGTAAAATAAACTTACTTGTTATTATTCGTGTTGACTATCGGTTTAGCACCACCTAAAACGAAATCGGGAATTGAATATTTTGATTTACCAGGCTTTTGTTCCATAGGCAATTTTGTGCCATCATTCATATCAATTACATGAATACGAGAATATTCGCTATTATTGACTTTTTCTTTTATTATATCATCATCATTGATTTCCATTAATTTGCATCCCTCTTCTATAGGAATTATATCTTCTTTAGATTCATGAAAGACTTCTCTTGTCAAATCTACATACAACAGTATAAGTCAATCAAATATTTTAGCAAGTAAAAAGAGTTATTCTACCTGTTATTGTTGAAATGAGTCTCTTTTTCAAGTAGTGAGATTCAAAGTCGTCTACTGTAGATCTTGGTCTTTTTTTAGTGTTTGACATAAAACTAGTAGGTGTCAATAAAGGCATTACTTGCATTGTTATATATATATATATATAGGTTATCGAAAAAAGAAGGAAAAAAAAAAAAAAAAAAAAAAGAAAACTTAAATTCAATCGAAATTTTCTGGCAATTTCCTGCGATCTCCCCAAATCTTTTTTACTCCCTATATTTATTTTTAAAAACGAAAATGATATATTTTATTGAGTGGTGAAATAGCAGACAAATGCGAATTACATATATAAAAAGAGGTATAATAGATTACTATACAAAAAGTTATGATAATAAATCAAAATCATGTATTTCCATGACTGTTTTTCTTTCTTCAGGATTATCTGGACTTGCTCTTTGCATTAAAATAACAGCCTTTGTTTCATTGAATTGTATTTTCCAGACAAGTTTAGAAGGTTGTGTAAAGTTTCTTACTAGTTTGCCTTGTTTAATATCCCATAACTTGACTTTTCCATCATTAGCAGCACTCAAAATATGATTTTGATCAAATTGTAAGCAAGTAATTGAGTTATCATGTGCTGAGAATTGTTGTGTGCATTCAAATGTTTCCATATCCCATACTCTTAGACACCCATCTGCACCTCCACTAACAAGTGTATTTCCTGATAATTGAATTTGTCCAACCAATGAAGTATGTCCATGTAAAGTAGCTAAACATTCACCTGTTTCTACTGACCATATACGAATATGAGCATCCAAAGAACCAGTAGCAATGATATGACCATTTGTGGCAATAGCATATATTTGTGAGACATGCCCAGATAAGACATGTTTACATTCACCTGTCTTTATATCCCATATTCTTGCTTGAGAATCATAAGAACCAGATACAACTATATTATCATGAATATCAACACATCGAACAGAAGCACGATGTCCAGATAATACATGTAATAAAACACCACGCTGAATATCCCATACTCTTAATGTTGTATCGCGTGAACCTGTAACTGCTATTTTTTTATCTCTAATTTTTAAACATCTGACAGTAGAAGTGTGACCACGAAGCACATAACGTAATTTTCCACGATTCAAATCCCATACACGAACATCTCTATTATATATAAAAAAGTAAATATTCTAAGCTTCTCCCTTAATAAGGAGATTACCTATCACATCCACCAGAAAGTAATATTCTTTCAGGATCTTCTTTTTCTCCTCCTTTAAATTGTAAAGCCCAAACACCGCCTTCATGTCCTTCAAGTGTTCTAATTTTCTTTCCTGAATTTGTATCAAATATTTCAATACGATGATTATCACATCCAATTACTGTATATTTCTCGTCAAACTGTAAAGAGGTCACAAGTCCATGTGAAAAGCCACTATCCACTGTTGTCACTTTACCACCTTTATTCCAAGCATTCCCAATACTGTATTGTCTTTTAAAATAATTTCTATATGAAGATATCTCTTCTTCTCTTGGTAAATGATAGTTATGTGATTGACATAGTGATCGCCAAAGTGTTGTATTATTCCTTATTAATGTATTCCAATATTTAGATACACAATGAGCACCAGCAAGTGTTGAAGGTGAATCAATAAAAGACAATATATAAACTGCAATTTCTGGTGGCAATTCTTTTATAAAATCAACTTTTAATCGAGGTGATATAATGCTGTTTAAATAAGCAAGTTGAGAATTATCGCTGTTATTGATAATATCCATTAAAAAATATTGTTTTTGAAAAGGTGTTAAAAGTTGAAAAGCTTCTTTTAATAAAGTCACTTCTTCATCCTCTTTAACTACTATACAAAGTCTACTTGGTACTGGACTACAAGTAGGTGGTGTAGCTGGTGGTGAAAGATCTTCTTTATTATTCATCTTGTTTTATACAGAAAAAAAAGAAAAAAAAAAAAAAAGGAAATTTAAAGGAGATTCAACACCTTTTTTTTTTTTTTCCAACTCAAATTGTAGGGGTAAAATTCGCTTCAATTGTCATCCAATCAATTACGCGTTTGTAAATGAACCACGAGATCAAAACAATTTATTTTATACTAAAACATTAAACGCGGCCTTCTACATACATTCTACCAGATCCACCCATGACTTTATAACCAGCTCTACTATACAAATTATTTTCAGGATCTTGTTCTCGTATAATAAACAAGTGTGCATATTTGAAGTCTTCTAATATCTTTTCCGTAAGCATAGAGACACAGCAACTTGCATATCCTTTTCCGCGTTCTTCATCCGGTGTATAAACCAATCCAATACTGCATACATTCTCCATAGGTCGTCTCTTCCATGCCATACTCACAGGCTGTCCATCGTACCATAGTATGTAAATATTCCCAGATTGGATATTGTCCATGATCTGCAAGCTAGAAGTGGGTGATGGGCGTGCATTGTGGTTCACAACATAGAAATCCAAGAACCCGGCCGACCATGCTTCAATAACGTCATACATTTCCTCTGTCGCTTGCTTGAATTCAGTCAATGGATCCCCTTTAAGCTCTAACGATCTTTTAGTCCAATTCACTTGGCTGCATGTGTGACTCCATACTCTATCAACAGCTGATAACTTTATATTACAGTTGGCATTAAAATAATCTTTCATAAGAGTGATAGCTGGTTCAAAAGCATGTCCCCATTGTAAACTGTCTATAAGGCCTGGTGTGGAGGCAAATACATCAAGGCATAGTTTCACTGCTTCAGGTCGATCTTCTGTCAAATAAGAGCCATACAAACTAGACCTCGAACTTAGATAAAAGGCAGCAAAAACCAGTTCATTCGTATCCTCATTCCATACTGCTGTATTAAACTGCTGAGATCCCTGATCTTTTTCCATTCCTTCTTTGATCATGATTCGTATAAATGTATTTTCACACTCATACTTGATTAAATAAGGTTCTATTTCTGATAGATAGAGTCCAATGTCATTGTATTGCTTTAGTGTAAGTTTACTCATTTTTATTGTTCTATTTCAAGTGAAGCGATGCTGTAGATATTTATATTTATATGGAACTGATTTTAGTTACACAATATTAGTCACCACCAACGATCGAGAAAAAAAAAAAAAAGGTCGGACTTTTGCAAAGGTTCGAAGAACATATATAGTGGATGCAATCGTAAGTAAGGCAAGGTAGGCATTTGGAGGAGTTCTTTTGCTGCTTATTTATTACTAGGCTAGACTATCTGGCTGTAGCTCATCATTACCAATAAATGAGAGAGATATACGCCGCATTAGTAATTGTCTCTTACTCATTATGATTACTTTACACATAAAGCCGTGACTCATTGAGACTTATACCCGGTACCTTGGTTCAAAGCTAAGCCGTTACATACTACCATTATTCTTTAACTGGCACTTTTGTGTAGACCAACTATAAATTCTATGCTATTGATACTTTATGAAAGAAAATAGTGGTATACTTACCATGTGTGATGTTGCTTTTTTTTTTGGCTAAATATGAAAATTCTGATAGCAATAAACGGTTGATTAGATAGTTCAAGGCTAACAACTAGAAATGGAAAAAGTTTCACGGATCGATCTAATGGATGTCCATAAAAATTGGACTAGTCCTATATTTTCTCTTACAAGCTTTTCCTGCACTTCTTGTACCTTTAATACACCTTTCTATGAAAAAAAAAAAAAAAAAAAAGTGTTAGGACACTTACATATATTCATGACGACAAGCTGAATCATACAAACAAAGTTGCCAAAAGTTCAAGATATTGGACAAGGTAAATCCTGTCATTCCAGTTGGCAGGTTCTTGTTTCGAGGGCCTTCCAATTGTTTGGCTAATTCTTGGTACATGTACTATTTTCACGTACTTTTACAAAAAATTGCAAAAAGCCTGACTTGGACTTGTAAAAGGGGCTTCTTGGGATTTGCTATTTGCACGCATTCATTATACACAGTAAAAGTATAAGAAGAGCACAACCGTTATTAAGAGAAGGCTTTCGTAGAGTCTTGTTTTGCTTTCCAGTGAATCCTCTTCTCGGATGATATAAGTTCGCATAAAACCTATAAAATAAAAGTAAAAGTAAAAGAATAATAATCAAAGTTGTTCCTATTTATAAATAAATAATAACAGAAATGTTATCAGTCTGTCGACTTGCTTATGTCTCTTTGTTCTATGACTATGTCAGTAAATAGGGATCATTCTCTCAAGAACAGCTAGATATATGTATTATACAAAGGATGCATTTAATGCTCAATAAAGATTCAACAGAAATCTACGTGTAATGAACGTGTGCATTTAGTAAAATCGCAATTTTTTGAAAAAGTACGCGAAAATAGTACATGTACCAAGAATTAGCCATTTTCTTTTAATCGTACTTTCTGTATGTGCAAATAAGGGAAGAAATGTTTTTTATATTTTTCAATTACCGCTCACCGTAAATTTTTTTCTTTTGCACTGCATCATCGAAGAAAAGAAAAGAGGGTGCATCTAAAATTTTGGGCCTTTTTTTTTTTTTTCTCTTTACAACAACAAACACTAAAGTAAGAATGACTAATGTGTTTCGAACGATAAATTGCAGACTAAAGGTTTCCTTTCCCTTTAAAAAAAATTAGTAATACAATGTCCACAGCTAGACCTCTTAATGACGATGAAGTCTTCAATGAGATGAAGAAAATGGTGAGTTTTTTTTTTTTTTTTTGTTTTATCATTAGTCTCTAATATAACCATCAAACTAGGTGGCTTTCATTAAGCAAGAAGCTTTAGAAAAGGCCAGAGAAATTAAAGTCAAGGTAAAGATAAAAAGCAACTAAGAGAGAGATAAAAACCTTACTTACAGTCTTTTAGGCTGATGAAGAGTTTAACATTGAAAAGGTAAAATATATTGTATTGAACAAAACGCGTGCTTGTATTTAAAAAAAAAAAAAAAAAACGCTTTTTTTTTAAAAGGCTAAAATTGTTCGTCAAGAGTCCTTGAATATTGAAGCAGTCTTTGAACGCAAGATTAAGCAAGCAGAGGTTCAAAAGAGAATGTAAAGCACCTGAAACAATTTTTTTTACTTTGACTCCTTAACTTTTTTTTTATATAGTGCTCAATCAAATCATATCAACAAAGCTCGTCTTAGAATCCTTCAAGAACGTCAACAATCCCTTGATGATCTTTTTGAAAGCGCTGACTCTCTTATTCATGAGATTTCAAATGATGAAGAAAAATACACTTCTTTGCTTGAAGGTCTTATTCTTCAAGGTGCTTATGCACTTATGGAAGATCAAGTAATTATCCGTGCTCGTGAAAAGGACGTGGATCAAGTTAAATCTGTACTTGATGCTGTCTCTGATAAATATGAAGAAGCTTTGAAATCTAGACCTGAATTTACTGTTAGTGAAGAATACCTTCCTGCATCCGTGTAATAAGTAAAAATAATAGGTTATGATAGTTGGTTTAACATTACAATTTTAGTGCTGGTGGTGTTATTATGACTGGTCTTAACGGAAAAATCACTGTTGACAATACCCTTGGTGCTCGCTTGGAAATTGCAAAGGAAGATATGTTGCCTCAAATTCGTGTTGCATTATTTGGTCACTCTCCTAACAGAACTTTCTTCAACTAAGATTTCTTTCTTTTTGTTAAAGAGCAGTTTATTACCCCTACAAAATAAATGATACAATATATATATATATATATGTATATATATAAAAGCCTTCTTTTTGAATGGGATAGGTACAGGATTCAACTATTATTAACGGTATAGAACTTTCTTATTATCTATTAAGCAATAGTTTGCTATTTAGTAAACCAGTGCATTTAATCTTTAACATGTACAGCACTCTACTAATAAAACCTATACTTAAATGAAGAGTATGCTCGAGCAAAACGCTTATGACGCTATGACTGAGAGCACTTGACAGCATGGCTCTTCTAATAATGATAACATTTTTCATAGGATAGGATGGTTCATGTGTTTGATAGATATACGTATATAAGGAGTTCATACAAAAAGAACACTGTTTGCCGCAATATATACGCATGCTTCAATTACAAACTCTCTGATATTTTGTAACTAGACATTCAAAGGTGTACCCCTATGCAAAAAAAAAAAAAGTTGCTGTAATCCAAGAGTTAATTATCCATCTTCTCATATAGTCACTTTCCGGTCTGAATATCCATTATCTTGCATGAACACAAAACAAACTCTAAAAAAGTTGTATACTACTCCTAAGGTTTTAAATGGCTTCGTATGTAAGATTTATCTAGAACTGTCTAGGGATAAGTGGAGATTTGCGCATTTCTATAGAAGGCAAAAAGTTGCAAGTGCTTTGACAAATTACAAATAAAGCTTCCTTCATGCACAAAGAAGTTTAGTGTGTGAATCACAAACAACTTTTTCTTGTTTACTATTTGTTTTTGTGTGCCCTTCAAATCCTCTTTGCCAAAAAAAAAAAAAAAAAAAAAAAAACAAAAAATTTTTTTTTTTTT
>JNEK01001856.1:0-10354 GCA_000697295.1 Mucor indicus B7402
TTTTTTTTTTTTTTTTTTTTTTTTTTTTAGGTATAATGAATAACTAAAGCTCAGGCGAGCTGGGTGGAGGGGTTATGCTGCTACTCGAAGAATCAGAATCTGACGCCGAAGTATCCAAGTTTTGTTTAGACGTATTTGATGTGTCTTCAAACTGTGCCATAAATTTAAGTCTTCTATTCTGTTCCTTAAAGAAATCATCATTCGAGTTCTTTCCTTGCATGAGAGAAGCCGATCCATTGGGCAAACTTACACGGCGACGAGTCAAAAAAATGAGTTCATCTCCACTACCTGGATCACTGTTATTAGCATGCTGAGCAGCGGCTTCTTCCAATAAGAGTCGGTGATGCTGGTTATTGCTATCATCGTGACGATGGCTACTGTTCTTGCGATGACGAAGTGATTTCCTTACTTTCTCAATGGCTGACTCAATACGCATACGGTTAGAAATCATGGACACTTTGGGCCATGTGCGTATCTGTCCCATTGTCATAAGTTTTTCTAGTCTATCTTTATCTGGATCAGCAATTGTATAAAACCAATCTGACAGGTTGGATTTTGGCTATTGCTAAGGTCAATAGAATTACTCCAACTGTAATGTATCTATGTTTACCAATATAGTAACATTGCCATCAAACTTCTGTAAGAAAACAGAACTCCAATCTTGATCATGTACTTTTGGTAATAGCTTCATAGCGCGAAGTACTTTGAGCCATTTCGCCAAGTCCAATTTTAACATTTGTTCGATAGTGGATGCTAAGAATCCGCCACGCCATCCACGTCCTTCTAAATGAGTCACTGGTCTACCAGGACTACCTTGATTGGCATAAAAGAAAACATGGACGTGAGGGTTGACTTGACTAACAATAGTGTAATTCACATTGAACTGAGTGTTTAAAGCCAATGTTGGGATATCTGTTGATAAACTACCATCCTTGAATTTATGGCCGTAGTTATAAGGAATAAGATGATCAGATCCCTTTTTCTTTTGCATAAGTACCACTGGAGGCAGAATCTAAAAAAAAAAAAAAAAATGGTGAATACACTTCTTTATGGCCCATAATTAAAATTCTTTACACCTGGAATAGCAGCAGAGGCAAGTATGGCACTCCAAATAACACAGTCAGGAGCTGTCAAGTAATTGAGTAACTTGGGCGGAGAATGTGGGTCATAGGGTATCACAGAAACATTGAAAATGCGTCCTGTTCTTTCATAGGCTTCCTTAAAAGTAACAGAGCCTTTACAAAACCACATGGCTTCACGACACCATTGGGCTGAATCAAATAAAGCACCTGTCGTTGTGAATCGCTTTAATTTTGTAGTCCAACTATCTTGACAAATATTGATACGTTTTGCTAATTCAGGGCTCAATATGGCATCGAGTTCTTCATTTGTACGCGTGCACATGATGGCTGCCATCAATGAACCGGCTGATGTCCCGGTGATAATGGAAGGCAATAAACCACGGTCCAGTAAAGCACGAATTACACCTAAATGATAATATCCAAATCCAGCACCTCCTGATAAGCAAAAAGCCGTACGACCATAGTTTTTGGAATAGAGTTTGAAAGCGAGCTTTTTTTCTTCAAAAGGAATAAACTTGTTTTTGGCAATAGCGTCAATGGATCGAGTAACTTCATTAACATAATCTTCAATGAGTTCTTTTGTGCCTAGATAAGTGTTGCTGTAGAGTTTTGCATTTTCAATACCAGCAAAGTTTTGTTTTAAACAGACATAAAGAACATCCATAAGTTTGTTGGCATCTTCTTCTGTATTTCCACGTCTATAAAGTTTTAAATGTTTAACTACTTTTTGAAGTAAGCGGTAATCGTAGTAGGCGTATGGAATTGTTTTCTTCCACTCATCTTTGTGCATGTACTTGTCTAATTGATCAGCTGCCTGACACCATTCCTTATAAGTTTTCGAAGCACGAAGATTATTTCGAAGACTTCTTTTTTTGCCTCTCCTGTAAATTAATGAATTAGAAGGGTAACACGAAATTGGCAGATCATTCCCTTACCAACTGAATACGTTTTCCCAAACTCTAACGATTTGTCTTAGTGAAATATAGGCAAGTAATTCAAAGAACATAATGATGCCAATGATAAACTAAAAGGAGTTAATAAGTATGATGACATTCATAATAGAATACTACTTTACTATTAAAGGATATTGTAGTAAGAAATGAGATATGCCTTTTGGATTTGCAGCTTCTTGCTCTTTTAACTTTCTTTTCGACACTTTTGAATTTCGAACAGGTAAAGCGTCTGTCCAAGCAGAAATATGCTCATTTTTGATAGGGTCGTATGCTAAAGCATTCATAAAATCTTTTACATGCTGTTCGTTTACGTAATCTTGGTCAAGGTAATTGATTGGCTGATCTAATTTTTTTGTCCCTGATTGATCTGTATTATTTTCTATTGCATTTGTTGTCTTCTTTATTGCATTGTTTACTGAACTCATAATTAGAATAAATAAACAAAAGAAAAGACAGAAGAAAAAAAAAAAAAAAGAAAGAAAGAAATCATGCTGCTTTAAACTTTTAAACCCAACAATATACGTCATAACCCAAGTTTTGGGTTGCCATATGAAAACAGTTACTCCTTTATTGAAGCCCTACAAGGTTTCTATAAATGGATTCTCTTGTCTTTTTGGTATAATATTCTTCTATTTTGTCAGTTTCGTTCCTTAGTTCATTATCAAGCTTTAGTAAACGCTCTTGCTTCTCTTTCAAATAGGCTTCTTTTTCATCCGCAAACGGCAACTTTCTTTCTTGCTTTTGTTTCTTTACTCTATCATACAGCTCATCCAACGTATTTTTCACTTTATTCACATTATCTACAGTAATCTCCAAGTTGATGTCTTTAAGTTTGGTCACTTTTTTTTCACATGATGTTAATTGAACATATGTCTTGGCTAATTCTTCCCCTTCTAAAAGCTCACTACTATTCTCAAAGTAATCAACAAATAGTTCTAGTTGTTTGGTCATCGATTCTTGTCCATTTTGAAATATAAATTCATTGAGCTCAGAGATGTCTTTTTTTTTTTTTTTATAAATGTCAGTCAATCAATTACTTTATCAATCATATTAAGTTACTTGAAAATAGTAAATTAGTTGTCAATGCTGTCATGGTGTATGTAAAAAAAAAAAAAAAAAAAAAAAAAAAAAAATTTTTTTTATTGTTATTGTACACTTGATTTCCCTCTTCTATGAGTTCCTCCACCATTCACTATCCTATTATTTTTTTTAGATAGGTCATTGGATAAATAAATAGTGTTTCTTCTTGATGTCGTTGTAAATAAACTGTTGTCATCGTTATCGTTTGGGTCTATTATATCGGCTAAATTATTTACAGTGGTTGCATTAACACTACTACTACTGCTGCTGTGATGGCTGCTATGTTCGATATTATTATTGTTACTGCTCGACAATGTAGAAAGCTCTATAATGTCGTTGTTGTTGTTGTTTGCTGTAGCATTTGTTGCAGTGTTATTAGTTGGTATCATCATATGATCCACTTGATGTACGTTATTAGGGAATGGGACAATCTGCGAATCTCTTCTTAGTATCGAAGCTCCCGTATTGTGATCCAATTTTCCTTGAAAGTTCAGTATTGAGTTAGGTCGTGAATCTTTGTCTTTCTCTGGCATCAGCGATTTACGACGGTATCTTCTTCTTATAAACCATAGAATCCATCCTAATATCAACAGTACACCAATACTACCAAAGATGTAAACAGGAATAGCAATTGATTTGTTCTGTGCAGTCCATGCTTTCAATGTATTTACTATAACCAAATACATGAGTTACCATGATCTTGTATAGGTACAAATAGATAAACTTTACATGCTCCTGTACTTATGCATTGTCCTTTTTGGCAGAATCCTGCTAATCCACACTCAGTACCATCCAAAAACATGCCACTTAGCATCAAACAGTTATCAGAATCTTTAGGATCTTGACAACTAATCAAGCACGAGTCTTTTTGAAAAGAGCATTGTTGACTGATATTCTGTCTTAGCCCCCTTGTCAAACACTGTTGATCTCTTGATGTACAAATACCAGACGCACACTTCATAGTACCGTTTGCGCACTCAGAGCCATCTGCGTCATATGTATCCGGTGGACATTGGCTCGATTCACCTGTGCAGTATTCAGTTGTATCGCATTCAGAAACTGCTGGTCTACATACAGTATCTTTGGGAGCTATAGTACAATTCAAACAACACTGATTACTGTAATCACTATAATTATAATCATAAATGACTATATTCCTATATACGCGTATCTTATATGACTTACTCGCATATAGCATGAGGCTTCAATTTGCATGTTCTTGCATAACAGCAGTCGCTATCTGTCAAACCTGTATCGCACTCCTCACCAGGCTCTAAAATACCATTACCACATAAAGAAAAGGTACCATCTGTTCTTAAATCAGGCGCTATACACAATAACATTACCATCTATGCTAACAACAGACACACGTATAAACTTACATTTTAAACAATATCCAATGTTTGGGAAAGTGTTACAGATATCAGAAATAGAACAAGGACTGAAATCATTTGTGGTGACATTGCTTGTTGGGTTCATCAAATAAGTATCTCCAGCACTACATATAGTATCACTCAATGGACAACAACTACATTCTCCATTACAAGGGCACATATTAGCAGTACAGTCATGAATGGCACCTACCAAGGAAGTATAAATGAAAAAGTTTGCTAAGCAGTCTATCAAAATACACTTTACCAAACCCGTGCCCAACTTCATGAGCTACTACTTTCCACTCATCACGAGTAATTGAAGATACGCCTGTTCCAGAAACCCATTCATACGTTCCATCATCTATTCTAATGTCAGTCTTTTTTTTTTTTTTTTTTTTTTTTCCCTATCAAAAAACACATGCACTAACCTTCTGTTTGTTGGGATACCTGAGTTTCACATAATTGACTTAACCAGGCAATACCAACTTTAACACCGGTCCTAATAAAAGAATGATTTTAAAAATAACAAATTCAAGAAATCAATTGAATACTTTACGCGCATCTTGTCATAAGGTGCCATAGAGCAGCACCATCATCGCCTTTGTTGCCTCTCCATAAACTAAAGTCACTTAATCTATCATTGATTGTATAATAAGAAGAACAGCCTTGGTTCCACGCTATACTGGATTTTGGTTTGGTAGGGCATTCAGGTACGGATATCTGCAAATAGATCAAACCCAATGTCACATTGAATGTCCTTTCATAGACAGCAGAAGCTACATTCCAATCATTAATCATTTGTAATTTAGCATAGCGTACACTTCCATAAGACAACACATAAGAACAATCAGCCGCTGCACCCATATAAGCAACTATGAATTCAATCAATAACAATATCTCTGTATTAAAGAAGAAGACTTGTACTTACTTTTTCGAGCTGTTGGACATCCTTGTGTTGAAGAAGTGGATAAGCTAAATAATGAATCCCTTTTTTCCCATAAATCATGGAAACTGTTGTTATTACTGGTATCGTTGGGAGAGGCATGTGAACCTGTCATACGCCTATTAAAAGCTAATTCTTCCATAGCACACACAATATCATCGGTTATACTATTTCGCTTCGATAGTGGATTGATTTGATCTGAATCTCGATAAATAATCATATTGGAGTGATTGATAATCGTACTATCTGGATCATCGTCTCTCTTTGTCAAGTGATAATTGGACGTTGTTTTTATATGGTATATATCTGAGTTATATGTGAATGCACCTTCAAATGTGGGGTATGTATGACTAAGCAAAAGGAAAAGGTTAAAGAGAATCAAAAAGAATAGTAAAAGGGGATCTTTTACTCAATGTCATTTCTTAATATGATTCTTGCCCATTGATATTGGTTATATTCTTTATAAACAGGATATTCATGTGGGCGTATTTTTTCAATTAAATTAGGTGTACCATCTGTATTAAATACTGTGACTGAAGCGTCTGGGTGAAATAGATCAAAATTAGGAGTCAAATGAAGCGAAAATTGCTTGTCAAAAGCTGTGAATTCTAGTAGAAATGGATCTTTATAAAAAGGCTGCTCTCTTTTCTTTTTGGTAGTCTGAATAGGTAATATCGTTATACTTGGATTCTTTATTGCCTCTATCTTTCTTAATCTCGAAGGTTTAGTCGACATTCCTAAAATTTAAACCCTATTCTTATTATCCTTCTTTGGCTCATTAGAATACTTATTTACCTTGAGCTTGATCGAAAAGCTGAACAAGAATAACAACAATAATCCAAAAGTGAAATAGTAGCATAATAATGTTCAACTCTTATATGTTATTTTATTATAATGTTAAAATGGTTCGCATTTTCTTTTTTTTTGGAAAACAAAAAAAAAGAAGGGGAAGAGAGCGAGAGAAAAAAAGAGTAACAAAAGGAGAAAAAAAGGTAAAATAGTAAAGCCCAATCATATTCCAACATTTGCTCATATGCGAGCGCTATTGTTCTCAAGCTTGTGGTACAATCAAACTATTTGCTAGGTAAAGGCATCAGCTACATAAAGGGTAGTAATAAGGCGAGATCTCACAGTTCTACTTTGTTTTTAACATTAATCACGAGCAATTGTTACCTTGTCATTTAAATTCACTCAGTCTCTTATTTCAAATGCTTTAGACAATTATACTAATACAGTCACACGAAATGGGTTTGCGTTTGAATTTCCGTCCATTATTTTTTTGAAAAACATGGCCATCTTTCAATGACCATTCACAAAACAAATTTACCATGCGCAACAATCTTTAATTACAATGAAATGAGTTATTGACATATCTATTATTTATTAATAAAAAAAAACGAAGTTAATATCTTTTTGGGCCACCCTTGGACTTTATAACTTCTGTACAGCGGTTCTTCATACTTTCAACTAAACGTTCTGCATATTCAACGTCCAGTCGTTCCCACTCTGCTTGAAGAATTTTCTTCAAATCTTCTGCATTGTGGACAGTGGGCCTTTTCTGTTCTACCTTGCGGTTGAGGGTGGCCCAGATATGCTCGATCGGGTTCAGATCGGGACTTTGAGCGGGTCAGTGCTCAAAACCCTCGATCTGATGACACTTCTTCCATTGCTTGGCTAAGGCGCCGGTATGACAGGTAGCCCCATCTTCTTGAAGGACCATATCCCTCCCTTCTTGGTCAGCTACCTCATTCATCCAAGAAAGGAGGTTTTCTGAAAGTTTTTCAATATACTTCTCTTGATTAAGAGCTCCCTCTGGGCACACCGCAAGAGGCCCAAAACCGCCACTCCAAAAACAGCCCCAAACCATAACGCTGCCTCTTCCCCACTTCATTGTTGATAGGCAATGTCTATCTTCTTATCTCTCGCCAGTCTTTCTTAGAACCTTACGGCTGTAGCCATTGCGACCGATGGTAAAACGCGCTTCGTCGGACCATATGATGTCAGACCACTGATCTAAGGTCCAGTCGACTCTTTTCTTGGCCCAACGAAGTCGTCTCTCACTTTGCTTACTGTCTAATTGTGGTTTCTTGGCCGCACTATACGAACGAAATGCTAAATCTCTTGTATACTTAATAACAGTCTTGCGACTGGCATCGACACCCACATCCTTCAAGCGCAAGCGAAGCTCATCATAGCTAGCAAAAGGGTCATCGCGTATTTCACGGTCCAAATGTCGCAGAGCTCTTTCGTCTGCTTTAGTGGCAGGCCCGGGGTCTCAGTTGTGTAATGGACTACCAGTTTCCTTGATTCTTTCAACTGCTCGTTGAACAATGCTGCTTGGAATGCCTACACGTTTACTGATCTCAACATAGGACAATTTAAGTTCATGAAGCCAATAAACACCCCAGAGTTCTTATTCAGTTGGGATCGTTTTATAAGTCGTTTTAGCATGCTTGTTACAGGTGGAAAGTTGAGAAGACATTTTATTGATTTTAAATTTAAGTGAAATTAAGAGATCTTTATGATGCAGTTATATTTTTTTTAACAAACGCAAACCCATTTCGTGTGAATGTAAAATGACAGGTAAAATGTACGTGTATATATTTTGTTTTATTCACTGCTAACTTTATTTTAAAAGATAACGATCTTTTGTAATTTGTTATTCCACACAAGCATCGACCTGGAACAGATTTAATGACTAGCTAATGCTTCAAGATTCAAGAATTATGAACCTAATATTAAAAACGCTAATAGGTACATTGACAAATATACAAGCGTTGCCTCCCTACCAACTAAAAATAATAAGACTTCTTGGGCTATGGTGTAAAAGATCTACTCCTTTATCTTTCAATCTTATCGTTATTAATTAGATTGTATTATGACACAAGTCAGTAGTTGGCAAAATTCCACTTGAAAAGAACGAAATGATTGCTGATAGAATTGAAGAGGCAGCAAAAACTGTAGAGGTTAAGCTCGACATTCCCAAAGACAATTTCCAAAATGTCGCAACATGGGAAGGTTATAAATAAGATAAAAAACACCACTGGTTTTTTTTTTCTTCTGTTGCTAATTTTTTTTCTATTGATCTCAAGAAACTCTGTTGTTGAGAAAATTTTCTATTGCTCAATAAGAATCTCCATTGGCTAAGAAAAATTTCTCTTGTCAAGATTAAAAATTTTATTTTTATTTCCCGAAAATTGTATTTTCAAACGCAATTCACTGTAACTACAATTTTCTGAAAATGTCTTGTGTATGTTTTGTTCAAGCTTGATTCAACTCTCTGTGGTTAATCAGTAATTTCCTAGTCACAGCAGTCTTTAAATTAAACTTGTGTTTTTAATTTAGAACCCAAGATATTAATATCTTTAAACAATTGATTGATAATCTTTATTGAATTAATTATGAAGCATATTTATATGTATCTTATGTTACAATATTGTAAAATATAGAATTAGATTATATAGTAATAAATGTGTATAGCATGAGTAGTTCATATTGTAAACAGGTGTAATAAGTAAGGATATCATATGTTGACGAGATCATAAGAATTCCATATGTTTTCTGAATGTTGAGGTGTGATCATTTCCTAATTCTTGGGTTTCTTTCTGATTCTAGAATTGCGGGTGTTGGGCACAAACTTCCTTTTTTGTTGTTTATTCTTCTTTTGCAGCAGTAGTAGTAGTAGTAGTCTAATTTCTAAGTCGATAGGTATTTCTAAATCTTGTATTGCAGTGTTCGACTCGGACATAAATATCACGTGATCAAATTTTGAGTCTTATTCTCTTAAACCAAATTAGAGCAAACAAAAAATTGTTAAGCTATGGTGTTGTGTTGTGAGATTTGGTCCTGACTTTTTCCTTATTAGGCAATTTTATTCCAACCGAGACGTTTTGGATGTATTGTCTAATAATTTAATAGAGATTGCTGTAATTCTAAGTTGATTGTTGTGTTATACCCAATATCTCAGCGATGAAGTGATATAAACTGATTTATCAATTTAAAGTTACTGAAATAATTCTAAAGTAGAAGAAAGTCTGTTTTTATTTTTTTCAATGCAACACAGTAATTAATAAGATCTAGCTAAGTTCCTTCATTTTCCACCAATCAGAGTTCCTTTTTTCTTTTTCTTTTTATCCAATCATCATCTTTGTTTTTAACAGCCAATCACATTCTTCGGAATAATAATTTGAAATTGTAACCTCGCTCCACAAAATGATTTTTCCACCTAACAAATGTCCGACTCGGAACGAGGTCTACTCCGGAGGTCCGGCACTCTCAAGTACCGAAACGGAAATTCAAGCCAATAATACCTTCTGGAAGATCAAAGAAGAAGCTAAAGTTGAATCTGATTCGATTAGAGAATTCCAGCAATTTCTATTCGTAATCTCAGACACGATGATGCTCATTTTCAAATTAATATAAATATAATTCATGTTTTAATAAATAAAGAATCATCAAAAAACAACTCTAAATTATATTCTTGTACATTTTATTGTTTACTGTTATCTGATTCGTTATAAAATATATCACGTGCTAAACTTATTTGTACTCCCCGGAACACAATTTTGAAGCTTGATACAAATGTCCGGCTCGGTTCGAGAACTGTCCCGGAGGTTCAGACAAGTCCGGCGCCTAAGCGAAGGTTCAAGACTATAGTCCCTTCTGGAAGGTCTTCGAAGAAACTCAGATTAAATGCAACTAAGTTGAAGAGTTCTAGTAGTTTCCAAATGACATCATAGATATTGATTCAGATAATTCTCAATTTAATATAAATACAAAAATGCATACAATTAATAAAGAGTAATCTTGACAAACCATAAATCAATTTATTATCCTATTATTACAACAAGTGCGTAAATAAGTACCCTTCTCAAATCACGTGTTTTCTTTAGTTTGGATTTTCCGGAACATCATATTAGAAGT
>JNEK01001860.1:0-16014 GCA_000697295.1 Mucor indicus B7402
TCTCTCCAAGTTGTTTGTGTCCTCTCTACTCTGTCGCGCTGCTTCTCTTTCCATCGGTTATTGCAAAGACTAGGATTGCTGACTTTTGCTTCTTTATGGGGTCACTATAGCGTTAAACAATTATTTAGCTGCCTATATAGTGAAGTCAGTGATTAAAAGCACCCCCAAATCGTGTGAAATGCATTGTTTGGTTTCTGGCGCCTTTATTTTTTCTTTCTGTTTCTACAGACTACTATAGCGATGATAAATCTGCCTATATAGTACGTGTCATTGCTTTCTCCTCGCAGAAACTACCAATACGGTAGAGCTCAATGACTGAGAAAAAAACTAGTTATTCTTGCTTTAATCTTTAGAAAAACAAGCTTCTGCGTCGGATGTAGTCTGGCCCTTTTGGCAACATCTCATTTGTATCTAAAAACCTGACTAGTTATCTCAGAAATACCTACTACGTATTTGCTTCCCTCTTCAAATTGTCCTGCATGTTCTCGCGTCATTCCACTATTCTACCTCAGTCGTTTTACAAGTCTCTACCAATATGCCATCCTGGTGCTGTGTACTCTGAAAACTTTCAAGACTTGCATACTTACTTTACCCATCGATGCTTAGTGTGCCATGGTATCTCTTAATGACTCCAACAATCAACCTCTCAATGACACTATCTTGCTCTCATTTGAGTGTATTCTTAACACTCTTTGGTAATATCACTGGCATTTTATTTTCAGCTATACCCCTTGCTCCTCCTCCGCTGCTCTGAATATGTTCTATGACTCTGCTCCATACCGTTTGCTAACGCGTCTGACCGTTGACTTGTAAGAGTCAATTCTTTTATTAACTAGTTATTTTCTAATGAAGACCGTGAAATTATACAAAAAATAACCCTATACTTATTGTTTATTCTATTTTTGCTTCTTATAAATAAAGTCATTACGCGACTGAGTTGTCCTTTCTGAAAAACCTAAAATTGACAAACATTAAGTTTTATACATATTTAGATGATTTCAGAAGTATTCCTCCATGTCGTAACTGTGATGGAGCAAAGACACACATTAAAAATGTAACTTTATGTTTCTGTAGAAGAGAGAAGAGCTCAAAAGCAGATATTATCAGCGCAACAACATTGTCGTTTGTTGTTGCTGTGATAATGTTCATACTTGGCATCAGTGTATATTAGTAGAAGCAGTTATCAATCATATCATATTATCTATGTTTCTTTGATGCCAGAATCATTCAATGAGACAATTTTGCTTATAATGGCAACCAAGTGTTGAAGCTAAAGATGGTCAACGAAGGCTTAGACCATTGACATGAATTGATGGCTGTAGTTACTTTTTATCGTGTAGGCTACATATTATTAACTAATTAAATATACTATAAAAGGCAAAGATAACTTTAAAACTCTGTATGGGTGGTTTATTATTGTAGTTACAAGTTTTATATCAAACAATAGCTCAAAGCGACACTCATCTATTAAAACAGAGCTGATGTTTATAGCTCTACAAAAAGTGGGACTTTTATTAGTTCAAGATAGAAAGAACGTGTAGTCCAAACGATTTACCCAAGACGTTTAAAAGCTCGTAGTTTTATGAAAAGTTCATAAAGGAAAGCAATCCTCAAAAACCTTTGAGAAAACTATACCTTTTGTCAGAATAAATGCTTTATCACGTAGTCACCTGTTACTCATACCAGCTTTATAGAGAGTTTTATTAAATTCTTTGATCTGTCAAATAGTTCAATATGATTGGCTCATTTATATTTGTTGCTTTTGAGCTATCAAATTAAAAAAAGTACGCGATTACGTAAAGATAGATCATAATAGGTTAAGCTAGTATTGACAAAACTAAACATTGTGGTAAGAGCAAAACTTGATATGGGTTTTCCTAATACGTTTCTTTCTTTTTTTTTTTTTTTTTTTTTTTTTTTTTTTTTTTTGCAGCAGAAGAAGGCGAAGAAGGGAAGCTCCACTTTCAATACGCCTATTGATGCAAAAATTTTACTTTTTTATTCCTTTAATAGATCAAATGAAGAACTTGGCTTGCTGAGAGTTAGTCTATTTAAATAGTACATATATTTTGAATATTAACTCATTTCATTTAACTAGGAAGATGCAAAAAACTATATGAAAAATACAGAAAAAAAGAAATCTTTGCTCATGCAAGCTAAGGAAAGGTCCGAAAACGCTTGCTGCCTGTGGTTACTTGAAGAAGAAGAAAAAAAGCTAAACTTCTTGGAAACCTTTACCCTTCCTCTTCTCCGCCCACTAATTGACGCGTCTTCCTCCAGCCCTGTATCAACAGACACAGAAGAAGACGAAGATGCCTATGAAGGCAGTGATGAAGATGATGACGAGAATTATGATAAGTGTGATAAATATGATGGTGATGATGAATATGATGACGATGATTAAGATAAATATGAAGAGTAAAAACAAATAAATACAACAATATATGAAATATGCCTTAAAGTTAAATATTTAAGATATTGTTATCTTTTTTTTTTTGCACGAATCAGTTTTCAGAAATCAACAAGTTTTTTAGAAGCAAAACCATCTATTCAAAACTAAACAGACTACAATTGTCTTTAAAAAAGGTTTCCAAGCTTTCAAAATGTCTTCTGCTTGCGTCTTTGCTTTAGATAAACTTTGGGCAATCTTCTTTAACTTCGTATGTCCTATAGAAAGAATAAGTAAAACAAATAAAATTCGAAGCTGATCTTTGTAGTAAACCCATGGCGAGTATAATATATTTGTGTATTTACCTCTACCTTTCTTGGACTTTTTTTTCCTATGCTATAATCATCATAGCGTACGAATTCAAAATATCGCGGAATGGACTGTTGATCTTCTTGTTCACAGCTACTCGCATAGACGATGACCAAGTACTTCGGTCAGTCAAAACTTCCATTCCACCAATTTTAGTTGAATAGTTAGTAATAGCTGCTTTTACTGACTTCTTAAACTTTCTATCAAGCGAACCAAGAGACGTGCTATTTTTTGCATTTATATTCTGGTTGAAGACTGGTTATCAAAAATACAGAACTTACGAATTGATAGCGTTTAACGCAAAATTGTTTGCAATAAAATCATGAAGCCTATTGTTTGGTTGCTGAAGATCATTTTCACCAACATCTAGAAATGTTCCAGAAAGGTCATTCTTGTATTTTTTCCATATAGATTGAAACTTGATTCTATCTACCCAAGAGTTCACTTCCTTTCTTATCTTTGCATTTTCCTTCAAAGCTGCCTTGTACTTCGAAGAGATATAAGCCGCTATGGTAACCATAAATTCAAGAAATCGTTAATATAAATACTCTTTTCATTTTGATAAGAACAAATGACATACGCAAACCAATCATCTTCTTGAATTTAAAGTGTTGGACTGCCTCCAAGATCAGAAGCTTCCTGTTTGCTTTGCTCATACTACGAGTAATAGAGACAAATTTATTCAAGAAGCTCCAAAATCTTTCACACCCCTCGCCATCTAAGGTAATCCCTCATTAGTTATTACCTAATCTTATTTCTGCTCCTATATTAATACTACCTGCTTTTCCATAACCGTCAACGTAGCGAGGGTTGTACTAAACCTGACAGCTAAGCTTATGAGCGTAGGCGTGAAAGGCGGCTACTACAACGCTGACAGATTGAGGAGATAATCCAACAGGAAGTGTTTGAAGGCATGCCTTTGTAATTTCGAATAAAGAAAAATGTTACCAATGTTCAATTATCTAGGAGATAGCCCTTCTTGTTAGACTTGCTTCGATTCTTTTTCGACAACGGCATGTCGCATCATACATAATGTTCAGCTTTACTGGCGTGTCGTTAGCACCTGTCAATGCATGTTGCACACACGCGAGAGCATGCTCTGACCTAACCATAATTAAGAATATTATTACGCTTTCATTCATATATTCATAGCTTTAAATAATAACCCCTCATCACCAAAAATGTCATATAAGCGTCTAGGTACACAGTGACGGTCACAGCTCATAGAGAAAACACCTTTCTCGTCGAATTGTTGGTTGTTGGGTGTCCTTTTGTTGGACAGAGCCTTGAAGGTGTTATCCAGCAACTCGTCAACTTCACACTTTAGGTATAAAACAAAAGCCGTTAGAAAATTAAGCGCTTATGACATAAAATCTTACCTCCTCATCTTCATCCAACGCCTCTCTATCGTTAATGAAAGCATTAACCTCTTCGTCAGTGCCCCAAAAGGCATTAAAAGCTTGAGTGGACTTGAAAAGCCCCTCCTTCGAGTTGGACGCGACTTCATTCTTTCTTTGGTAGCGTTTGAGTTGGAAATTGCCATCCAAAATAATGAATTCAACATTCGCATGCTGAATATATATAAACTTTTAGTACAATACCAAGACAAAAAAAAAAAAAAAAACTTACATTGCAAGCTAGGCAGTCATAGTTGGGAATTTGAGCCATGTCTTTAGCACGACTGGCTGCACGGCAGTAAATGTTGTATGTCTTGTTGATTACTTTGTCTGACATAAGCTTTATCTGCATTTTAAGTGAGGAAAAAGAAATGTTATCTTTGGTGCATACAGTAACATCTAATATTGTTACTTACATCGCTGCTAATCCAGTGATTCATGAATAGAACGACGACGAAGCTTGACGTAGCTACCCCTGCACCTACTTGGAAATGACGAAGATGGTCCAATAAAGCAAAATGAATGGCTATTTGAGGATACTTTGGACTGCTAGGCATCATTTGCATTTTGAAGAGGCTTTCATACGCCCAGCAGCAAGAACAGTGTTCGACTTTAACGCCTACACACCCTATTGATTATTTTTATAGCGTAAAAGATACAATAAATAATAGGGCAGACTAGTTGGTATTTACCGTGAAGATGATAAAGACAAACGGAGAGAGGGATTGTCTTTCTACATCCGACTTTACGACAATTCAAGGTGGGAACCGTAAAATCCAAAGAGGAACCCAAAAGTGATTTGCCTCCCACCAACGCATCGAGGAACTTGCAAACAAGCTTGTCACTGATGCTCTCCCAAGCTACATCTTTAACTTGACGTTCGGGCAAACACTGAGGAGCAAACGGAGCAGCCACTTCGCTTTCAACATCTGCAACAAATTCGGGGATGTTCTCTAAATCGACGTCCATGTCTGCATTTGAATATGCCTCAAAATCAGCACCAAAAGAGAAAGAAGAAGCATCGTGGCCGTTGCCATGTTCGCTGTTGTCATTGCTGTTGTTGTTATTGTCGTTTTTTTTTTTTTTTTTTTTTTTTTTTTTTTTTTTTTTTTTTTTTTTTTTTTTTTTTTTTTGTTTGTTTCTAGCCGCCATTTGAGCTTGAATGATCAAGTACACCTTTTTTTGATGAAAGGTCATGTTATCAAAATCGGGCTTGTAATCTGGCCGGCGATAGTTATAACGTTCACGCGCATCACGGAGTCTTTCCAAAGCGTCTTGCTGGTTAACATGATTTTTGATATTTAAAATCTCAAATTCGGCACTTCCATCAATAACATCTTCGTCGTCAGATCTGTATTCTCTCGTATAGTAACTTATTTTTCTCTTCTTTGTATTTGCGTCGGCAGCGTTGTTGTTGAAAGGCATTTTAAATAGGTTCTTCTCAACTTGCTGTTAGGGATAAGCGAGTAGAAAACAGAAATAAGTAGAATGTGCCATTGTATTAATGTAACGCCTGTGTAGCATTATTTTAACCACAGAGTCACCTGTTGTACACTGCTGTTGTTGCTGTAATGTTATTAGATGGGCAAGAAAAAATATTTTAAAGTCCGCTTCCTAACAAAGAAATTTTCGAAAAAAAACAGATCAAAAAAAAAAAAACACGAGTTAAAGCTAATGGTATACTTCTTTTGTTACGTGGTTATATATTTATGACTATTGTTTTAACATGAAGTTATATTTATATTCTTTGCGTATTCATCAAATCAAAAAAATATTTTGGAAAATCTGCCTTTGGAACTAATTATAAGAATTGGAGGTCTTCTCAATGAAAGAACGCGAACTGAGCTAGTGCTCACAAATAAATTACTATTTCAAGCTTTACATACTCTAGCGACGAATTGCATCCGTTAAAAGATAGCATATCAACAATTGATTTATATAAGGTCAAGCACATGCTCATTGAAAACAGGCACTACCAACAAAGACTTGTGAACCATGTCCTCAATCATGCACCAAATCTTGAAAACCTTTTTTTTCGCTCATCGCGAAACATTCCATGTTGAATTCACCCGAATGTTCCTTAATGTCAGAAAAGATAAACTGTTAGTTTACGCTGTACCTGAAGACTCAGCGGCTCGGTTTCAAATTTTAACTGAATATGAGGGTCTCAGTGATATCACTATCTCTTCGAAAGCAAATCTAAAGTTAGATGTCGCTGATGATGCCATTATTACACCAGAGCACATCAATAGGCACATACAAATGATTAAACGTGACATGAAACGAGATTATTTTTTACACTGATAAAGAGAAGATAAAATTTAAAACGGAGCTCTCACATCAACTACCTCTCTTCTGCAATCAACGGAAAGCTTTGATGTAAAGCTAATGGATAAAGAAACTAAATTGATATCCCAAGCCAAGCAACTGGTAAAGAAAGTGGGTCATGCTCTTGTGAAATCCGTTATAATATACAAGAACACTGGTTTTTAGTAACTAGCTTTTCTGTATTTATCCACGATCCTAATCGTGTGGACGATTGCGCGGACAAATCAAGATTCCCCTGCCAGAATAAGCCAGTGGTATTTGTTCAAAGAAAAACGAACTATGGAACGTCATCTTTTGAGCTTGTTGATAGAATTGGCTACGTTGAAGTTTTGGCCAATAGCGGATTCATTGGTTCAACAAGTTCAAAAAAAATTGATACCATTTGTCGGTTCAGCTCTACAACAGTTACCTGACACAATTTCC
Organism: Mucor indicus B7402; assembly: GCA_000697295.1. NCBI lineage: Eukaryota > Fungi > Mucoromycota > Mucoromycetes > Mucorales > Mucoraceae > Mucor > Mucor indicus. The sequence continues at coordinate 6,907 of JNEK01001860.1, forward strand.
ACAAGTATTGAAACTTCAACGACCAAACAAATCTTTATTAACAAAGCACAAAAAAGCTATGAAACTGGGAATTGAATCATCAACCAGTACTACAGAGAGACCTCAATGTAGTATTTAGGCATACTTCTTACTAGCAATCGAATTAGATTACGCGTGAATTAATGTACTTTACCTATTCCACTAATATAATTACATATTATATTAGATGGAAGTATATATTGCACCTTAATAGCTTGTGTACTGAGATTTAATAACTGAGATTATTTTATAGTTGAGGGTTTAACCCTAAGCCAGGCATCGGCTAAGTAGTGAAGAGCTTCTGCTTCGTTCATACGGTATGCTTTTAGACTGTCTTTACCAGAGATGTGATTCTTGATGGCTCCTTGAAATTGATGCCGGCGGAACCAAGCTTTGAAATTAGCAATGATACCTATGAAATTAAGAGTAAAAGTTAATACATATTAGGTTATAAGTCATATTAAGAAATTGCAAGAAATCCTTACTAGCATCAAGAGGCTGCAATTTGTGCTGGTCGTATTTGCTGGAAGAAAAATCAAGGTAATACGGCTAAATTTCTCTTTCAATTTATGAACTGAGACATTGTCGACAAGAACAGCGACCTTTCTGTTAGCATAAGCAAAAGATGCGTTTAGGCGCATGTTATACTTGTAAAAGATATTTGTAGTCATCCAAACACTTCTATTGTGGTGGTATTCAACGTAGGTTGCATTCCCGAGACCAGTTTTGCTATAAAAGCGACGATTAGCATTCGCTCCTCTAGGCGTTTTTCTTCTACCAACGACAATAAGATGGCCCTTATATGTGCCATCAGCGCTTGCGAGTAAGCCGACAGTAAATTTATTCTTCTAATTGGCATTTTAGAAACAGTCCTAGTTGGTTGCTGCTCATAATACAATCCAGCTTCGTCAAAATTAAGAATATCTTCCTTCTTGAACTTACCATCAATTAAAATTTGTTCAAACTTCTTTCGTTGCTCGGTGATGTTTTCACTGGAAAGATCTACTGAGCTTTCATCCCCGTACATGTGTCTTGATTCAACACCTATTCTTTTAAATACCTTAGTAAGCCAACTGTCCGAAAACGTAGTACGTTGCTCTTTTGGAAGCTCGTTCATTTTGTATTTTTCGTTTCCAATGGATCTTGCAAAAAGAGTTACTGTTCCACTGATTATGGGGCGCGTTCTTTTGGCTCATCTGACCAATAAACTCTTCTATCTCTTTTATCTAAATCGAGTTTTTGCAACTTAGAGGTTTTTTGCTCCTGGCTTACCATTAAGCAAACGTTCGTAAATTTCATCTTTGCTGCTTAAGATGTTGGAAACTGTTTTTTTGACTAAGAGGTTCCTGACGACCAAACTCTTCTTGGGCTGATTTTCCAAGGTCGACTTGTATCGTTTTAGGGTCCATCAAATTCTTATCACAGAGAGCGGCTTTTTGCTCGTTAATAAGTCTTATTCTTTTTTGATTTTTTTTGTATTGCCGTTTGTCGTCATCGTAATTAATACGTAACTGATATCAATAAAATTCAAAAGTAAATGGACAAGGGACGCGAGGCAATAATCGGTATCTATGTATAAATACATAAGAATGTTATATTTGGAGGTAACAATAATTTGTCAAAATATATAGGACTATTTAACAGTCATGCGCTCTCTATAAGGCTACGTTCCCAACAAGAAGGCTGCAAAACATCTAAAAAAAAAAAAAATTAGCCTTATTGAGAACGGGTAGTATTGTAGTTTTTGCTGTAATAAAGCTTTCTCTTGTAGATAAACATTGTTTACTTGAATAAGAGGTCGGCTGCATCTGCTTGCTTTTTATATATAGCCATAATACCTGGTCGTGAGTTGATATGTAGTTCGTATCATTATGCACTTGGGTTCATTATAATATCACAAGACAAAATTAGTTCGATGCCGACTATGTTCAGCCTCTGCTCTAGTATCTAGGACCTATGTAGGATTGATGTGCACTGCTTGATGTCTCAGGATGTATTTTTAAAAAGAACCAGAAAAAGAAAGCTGAGCTATCCAAAGAGCTCTTTAAAATAATCTTCTCCAATAGACTAGTCCCTTTAATTGAAAAGAAAAACATATACGCTATCGTAAGTTGATTTAGTAGAACTCAATGGGTTGTGAATCAAGAGTATACCATGCTTTGATCAAGATCACTTTTTCTCTTTCGGAGAATACATACAAAAACAGCAATAGAAACACAAGTTACAAATATGCGCCGTTTTCTCACTTCTTTCAAAAGCCAAAAAAGGTTTACTTTAGCATATCCATCGACTAATCGAGTCGTTAGTTTCAGATTTCAGACTAATGCATGCCTATATTTCTAAAAGATTGAATGTTTCCCGTTTAGTGTCCTTTTATGTCGGCTCTGTTATCGAGGTAAGATTATTAGATGTTTCGAAATGGACCCCAGATTCTTTATCTTGGATGTTAAATAAGATTATGTTGCTCAGTATTCTTAATTGACCGCACCTTTCCTTTAAAAATAACTGTGCTGCAAGTTTGTACATTAAAAGCTTATTCACATAATTGGATTCCATGGTATTATGGTGTTTGTGTATGTCAACTCGGCAAATCATAGAAACGAAGTAAGGTCTACATTTTTTTTTGGATCCCGAAGTTTCAATTAAAATACGGAACCACTCCGTAAAATCAGTGATAAAAAAAAAAAAGGACCTACAGTAACCGATTCTTTTAAAGATATGTACATTGACGAGACGGCTGTCTGATTTTACAATCTCAAAATAACTCGAGAAAATGTTTTTTTTTTTTTTTTTAATCTATGAAATTTGGTTTTAATGTTAATGGTAGTGAAAGAATACCATATAGAGAATATAATACATCGAACCTTGATATAATTTATGTAAATACGATGAATAAAGTTATATGCACTTCAAATTAAGATGCCCTTTGCAACTATTGGGGTTGCCCCAGTAAAAAGGCTTAGCATAATTGACATTGCTATAGTAACCATAATGCCCTTGGGTTAAAAAATAATGTTACTTCGTGTCAAAACTTGTGTTTGCTGCTTATTTCTTAGGATGCTAAAAGAGTACTTTGATTTGCAAAAAAAAAAAAAAAAAAACAAAAGACGCTATTACTTTAAATAGGTAATCCTATGCTAAATTGAAACTTGTGTTTTAAAATGTTCATCCTTTAGTGTTTGTGTACATTGATCTATGACGTTTTTCGCATGCCAATCATATTATAGAAGTGTAATCGCGGGCAAATATACCGTCGTGATAGATCCAGAAGATATAGAATATAAGAAGATCTATATTCATCGCGCTAAACCTTATACAAACAAACAAGGTGGTTAATGCATGCAAGCTTCATTGATCCTTTTTTTTGATACAGGGAACTGTCTAATTTGGCAGTGCATGTTTATGTAAACATGTTTGTATATATTTATTTGCCACATGAAATACATCGATGGCATCCCACATATAGCTAAACATTATTAAAAACGAATTTGAAATTGTTCATTAAGTCTAATATCACATTGGAATTCCAACAAAGAAGTATTAAGCTAAAGGCTAGGAGAATATAAGCACTGATTTGACGCGGTATTATTATGTGAATGTCAAAAGCATCTGTTTTACTTTAATGTGTATTGCAATGCCCATCAGCATCATCGGTTAGATAAATCTGCATGTTCGATCTTTCCTTTTTTTTTTTTTTTTTGATTTTCTATTTGTATAGGGCGTAATTCTCGTATTATCGGCATTCATAAATGTTCTATATCCAATAAAGTTTAATAAACGTTTGACGGTGTCACTGCTTATATCGGAAGCGCTCTCATTAGCTCTACGTAATAGCTAAAGAAACCAACAACTACGCTTGAAAATACTTGTTTGTTTTTTGTTTTTTCCAATTTGTACACAAGGTTGGCATCAAAGGCAGAAGCCGAACTCTAAAAACACATGCACTTTACTGCTTTACGTAATGTAACCTCCGTAAATTGACATGAATGACAAGCCTGGTAGAACAAGTTATACGTCACATCCCAACGAATAGCAATGTAGTTTATTTTATTCTGAGCCTCCAGTGCTTTGTCCAATTTTGAATATTAGTCATTAAACTAGTTGCATATGAAATATGTTGTGTTAATTCACTTAGTGGTACCCCTTCTTCATGAACAGACCATCGATCTAGGCCTTGGTGGAATATACTGGACTCTCTAGTCATTGTGTTTATGTTCTGTGGCAGTGCAGAATTTAACCAATCCATTTCATTTCTGAGGCAAAGTAAGAGCACGTTACAAACAGTCATGTAGAATGACCGACATACACTTGCAATATTGACTAAAGATGCTATGTCATCCACTAAATACCCAAAAATAAGCTCTGTTACTTCGGGTGGTAAAGGGATAGTAGTATTCTCTTCTTCCGCTTCGGGACTAGATGTAACAGGTTTGTTGCATGCATTTGTCGGAGATGATCGCGGTGACAGGGACGAAGAGGATGGTGAGATCCAACTGCTGCCCAACTTACCGTCTCTACACTTGATCATTCTTCGTTTAATTTGATCCATTGTGTGGTGAATACCTCTGCAGCAATCGATTCCGTCTTTTTCTTTCCTTAGTCTATTAACGTCCAATACTTCTAAAAGATATTTATGAAAATATTGACCTGGACCGCGTCCAACTGAGATGGTGGTTACTAGCAAGTTGCTGCTGTTGACTTGTAAGATGGCAGGTAAGAATTCGTCGTTTGGGAGTTGAACTTTAAGTACTTTGACTAATTCATTTGCACCTCCATATGTCGAAATAAACGGATAGTCCAAAAAAGGTGTTTTCAGTTGCACATCTCTTACTTCTGCATCTGTGCCAGGACAAAGAATGATAAAATAGGTGTCATATTTTAGAACCAATCTATAATACTATCACAAACAAGTCAGAACATCTTTTAAATAATGTTTGACTTTTTTTTTTTTTTTTTTTTACTCGTTGAAGAACCTTATCGACCTCGAGATGTTCACTTGTAAACGGGTCTGTATAAGAGTCCATATTAGGATCCAATCCATATAGATTTAAGATTTTTAAGAGCTGAGGACATACAGGGCACTGTACGCTTTTTAAAGTTATGAGTATGACATTGTATCTAGACACAAGGTTATGAATATCCACTTCGTTTCCCTTTCAAAAAAAAAATTAAGTTTCTAAAGCTCATTCAATAAACACATGAGATTTTACTTGAACATCAGTTAACTGTAACTGAGGAAATGGTCGTGGAGTACTTGTCATTGTTTGAAACCAGCTTAAATTAGCCATTTTGCTTTTGTCGAATACAATGAAAAAAAAAAAAAAAAAAAACCAATTATAAAATAAAATTAACGTTGCGTGTGGGCTTTACTGTAGTCTATAAGTCAGCAATCTTATTGGCTAAAAAAAGCGTGTTTTATTTGAAAAAGTTGAAGAAATGGCATAGGGATAATAGTTGTTATTCTGTTTAACGATTACTTTTTTCTTGTGTGTGTGTGTGTGTGTGTGTGTTGCTAATAAAATCAAAAAAAAAAAAAAAAAAAAAAAAGGGGAACAAATATATATAATAAAAAGGAAATGAGTGCAAATACATGCATATGTAAAGACTTTCAATGGGTAAAACAGGTGTAAACAAGCACCTTATTTACTGACACTGAATAGTAAACGGGTATTTTGATATATATATATATATATATGTAAATAGATAGATAAGGAGAGGTGATTTGTATATAGAAACGACAAAGAGTGATGTTTGATGTTAAAAACGACAGTTGAGGAATATTTTGTTATAGAAAAAAAAAAAAAAAGAGCTAGTTCAAGAGATGCTTTACTGTTAAACAGAGTGGTCGAGTATCCTTTGGTTTCAAAAGACGGTAAGAGTTCTCCAGAACAGGGGACAACCATCGAGAAGAAGGCGTCGTGGAAGGTGAGTCGTTATAAGATAACTGAATAGTGGCACCAGTTTTTTGAATCAACCTTTCAACATATTCACGTCTTTCTTGTGATGATAGACGACGCCTTACATAGTTGGGTCTATGGACACGAAGATGCCTTCTCAAGTTACTGATGACAGCAAAACGGCGACCACATCCAGGACTAGCATAGACCAGTTAGTACACTGTATATATATATATATATATATATATATGCATAAAGATCTTTACATATCACATTGGTGAGGCTTTTCTCCAGTATGAGTATAGATATGAGTTTGTAGTGCACTTGGACGATTAAAATGCTTTAAACATTCAGTGCATTGATACCTCTTTGGAGCCGCGCTCTTTGTTGATAATGTAGTGACAAAAACAGAAGTACTGAAGGTAGACATAATATAGTAATGAAAAAAGAAAAGAAAGAAGGGGGAAAAAAAAGGGGGGGCGACTATTTATAAGGACGACGACATACGGTAAATACAAAAATGGGGATCGATATACTAAAACTAGCTACAACAATAGAGTAACAATAATATTCGGGAGTGAATACTTTAATAATAACAAAAACAGACAAGAGGAGAGTAATGGGAATTTTTTGTTCTATTGCTTTCGATCAACTTAAATTTATTTAGATTACACCACCAAGCTATAATTTACTTGTGTCAAAAACGAATTTGGAAGGGGTCCCTTTTTATTGGCGTACAACCCAATCGGAATAACTTGGCTTGTTCAATAAAAAAAAAAAAAAAAAAAAAAGATCAACAACAACAACTTTAAATGGGCAATAAAAGCGTAAAACATTCTTATTTGAATAATTATCGCCGCCTTCCTTTTCTTTTTTAAACCTCTTTATCTATATTAAACTTTAATAAACTTCAGTAACACCAACAGTTATATAATATCCTTTCCCCTATATCGCGTCTTTCATGTGTGAAATTCATTAGTTAAACGAGAACAAAATATCTTCTTAGTTCGTGCATTTATGGATCTGATAAGTTTCTTTTTAATGTCATAGTATTACTACTTTATGAATTAGGACGTCGGCCACATAGAAATACAATAAGACTTATACAACAAATAAACGAAGAGATTTGAAAGAGCTTAATAGAACCGTATACACCATAAATAGAACCACCCAAGAGGCATCCTACGCCATAACCTAAACCAGTAAATAAAGCGGCTAGAACTCCTTGTGCAATCGATTTTTGCTCTGTGGGGAAAAAGCTATCCACTTCTGCAACGGATATGGACCAAACCAGTGCATAAACAAAACCTATAAATAAAACATGAGTCCCCCATATTTATATAAATTTGTTCACGTTACCATTTATTATTTGAAGTAATAAAGCAATGACTATCGATTTGTTCTCATGTGAAGAAAGGCACGTGTAAGTTAAGGCACGAAATATAAATGACACATAAGCAAAAGTCATTAAATATTGAATACTATACTTTTCAAAAAGCTAAAAAGAAAGAGAGAGAGAGAGAGTCAGAATGTTATGTACCTACAAATGTAAATATGTATATACCTGTTTTGAAAACCAAAATGTAAACACTTCTGCTATACCACCTAGAGCACCAGTACACCCAACAAGAAAAGAGCTCATACCTATGTCTGTCAATAACAGGAATAAGAATTGACTTATCATAGAATGAGCTACACCATATAAACATATAGATAAAAAGAAAGTCCAAACAAGAACAGAACTAAAGATGGACTTCTCGGGTATTTCATTAATTCCTTCTTCAATAGGTTGACCAAGTGCCGACAATGAAGTATCTATCGTTGGTATAGATGTCAAGACTAGACCTAGTGGAGGTATATCAGATGCATTCATTTGAAGTTCATGACTTGCTTCGTCCTGTGCTATACTTGCCATCGTTGCAGTAGTAGTTAATGACATCATGGAAAAAGGAATATGCAAAGTACTTTCTCTTCTTGTATGAGTTGTCTCCGTTGAACTGGTTTGTCTGTGAAACAAACTTGGTCTGTCCGCTGCTTGTGAAGAAGGGTTATACAAATAATTTCCTCTTCTAACTAACGATTCAGTTTCGTCTTGTTCCTCATGATCATTTGTTTGTTGGTTCTTGTTGATAGACATAGAAATTAGTACAAACATGACTAGACCCACTAGAAACACCTTGAATATGCTTAAAATGCCAGAATGTTCAATCAAAAGTCCCACTGCTAAAATGTGGATTCCGTTTGAAACTGAGCCCCATAACCTCTGATTCCCTTTTTTTTTTTTTGGATTAATTAGAGTAAAGTTTGATCGTAATACAAAACTATTTTACCATAGAGAATTTTTTGATCTCCCAACATCTTCAATACAATACTGTCTACTAAAGCACATACAGGGCTACCGAAAAAAGCAAATAAGAAAGCACAAACACACGCAAGTTGCATGATAAGAGAAGAATCCTGCAAATTATACCAAATTGGAAAATATCTGAGAACAAGTACGCTCGAGCCTCCGATAGTTGCTAAAGTACCCATGATTGGACCGTGCAACTGGGAATATCTATCTGCCAAACTTGTCCATATGGGACATGCAACAATTTGGACAAAAGGGGCAATTGCTAAAAGAACACCAATTTGTTTAGAGTCTAAACCCAAAACATCTCTATAAAATATTGAGATGTATGCTATCGCTGACCCATACAGCGAATAAAGAAATATATACAGTAATTTAGGTACTATGAATAATCCCATACAAAAAAAAAAAGAGTATAAAAAGGGAGGGAAAAGCAGAAAAAAAAAAAAAAAAAGATATCTTAGAATAAAAACAATTGGTTTTAAGGGGCTACCATCATGTTTCATTATTATCCCGCAGATGTCAGTTTTTCTCATTGACACCTAAACGCAGGAAAGTATATTCTTCTTCTTTACATTAGTATAAAAAAGAACATCCTAGAGCGTTAATAGAAGGTTTCCTTATTCTAGATTTAATCATTTGATCAATGCCTCTCTTTAACCAAAGATGGGAGCTTGGTTCCTGGATATTTTTTTTTAGCATTGTTTATTTTTAACATTGTACTAGCAACAAGAAGATTATACACTAACGATACAAATAAGAGAGTAGTCTACTATATATTCATTTACACTACTCTTTGCAAAAAAAAAAAAAAAAAAAAAAAAAAAACCTTTTTTTTTTTTT
>JNEK01001861.1:0-13002 GCA_000697295.1 Mucor indicus B7402
CCCCCCCTTTTTAAAAAAAAAAAAAAAAAAAAAAAAAAAAAAACCTTATCTTTGATTTGTGTGTTTAAACGTTAATTTGCAACTAAATGAGTCCATGCGATGCAGGGTACAGGAAGATGACTAATAATCATGTGATGCAGGAACATGTCATTTTACTAACGTGAAAGAATACAAGGATTCTCTATATACAGCGATTATAAACCTCTCACAGCCACAGTACTATTCATCGGATTTAAGGAGATGTTTTCCGAAACTTGATATCTAATGACTATACACTTGTCAAATACATGTAAGATATTCCTGAAAAGATACTATGCACTTGTTCAAGATTAGTTGAGGAATCCCAGATATAGATAATCAATCTATGGGCCCTTCAATACTACAACTAGAAGCGCTCCTAGGCTACCTATATACCGAATATGCATGATTGAAGACAACCTGCCATCATTGCAACTGTGGCTCGGCTCTTGCGTAATATCATGTACATTAAACTCTCACGCCTTTCATAAATCTCTTACAAGCAAATATGTGGAGCTTTACTGAGCCTCAAAAGATCAGTTATATAAAGACGGCAATAAAGAGAGCCCGTGTTGCACTTGATTTTAGTCTTCAATCAGCAAACATGATTAGCTTGAAAAAAGATTTGTATAATAGCCTTATCTGTTAACAGTATTTATACTAAAATCTATGAGTAAAGTAGCTGCTATACTACATTCAATAAATAGGGTACGCAGAAGTGTCTTTTTTCATCAGAAGCTTGGAAGTCTTCAAAACACACATTTTAGTTACATCAAGTTAATACTCCATTAATAAGTCAACTATAAAGGCTATTGAAAGGACTTTATATATACGTGTTATGCCCCCCCCCTCAAAAAAAGAAAAAAACTCTATGCCTACTCACACTAGAACTGCGGAAAATAAACCTTTAATACGGGATGTGGGGTTACGGTATACCATCATCAGTCTTCAGTCAAGCCTAACTAGCTCCCGACTTCTTATGTATAGTATCAATGTGATTTGAATTCAAGTATATATATATATATATATATATATTATAGTCATGATGTCTCTTTTTAATGCCTGGATAAATAGTCTTTGATAATCTTTTTCTTTTCAGCACGTAGGACTCCTCTTATGAGTGTTGTATCCTACTTTTACCATTATAGTGTATTTCAACGGTCAATTTGACTAATATACCAAGTAAGAGTGTACAGAAGTGCTATATGGTTACAAGATTGTATTACAGTACTCTTATAGTGCTGCAAGAAGAGTTGAAGTGTTTAAAGCAGTCCACTTGTTAATATACTTACATACTTATAGTACATGAAATTTGAAGGGTTGGTTATCGGCTGTAATGACGGTAGGGATATAGAATAAAAAGAGGAAAAAAGATGGCTGCAGGTCTCGACTTTATCAACATATAAAAGAAAGATGCTTATCATGGCCGACTGGTAACACCAAAAAGGGAGGGAAGCAAGTTCATTGGTAACCTTAGTTCTTGTTTATTAATTAACAAAGGCGCAAGAGATTTGATATGATTACCTAAGCAAAAGGGAAGGAGATATTTATAATGATGAAAAGCTTTAAACAACTTCTTGACAAAAGGAAATAAGAGTTCTATAAATTGCTGTGCGTACAATAGCTGTCGTACAAGGAACTAAAAATGGCCAAGTTGGCAGACCTAAAGAAATGAAATAAATTTCTCTCTTTGTTCAATAAACACATGTAAATTATAAAAATTTTACTTTATTTCTCCCCTTTGATTTTTTTTTTTTTTTTCCTTTTGCCTCTCTCTTTCTCTCTCTCTCTTTTTTTTTTTTCTTTCACTATAATAAATAATGGCTCTGGCAGCCGAACTTCAAGATCCAACTAAAGATAATAATGATTACTTTTCATTTTCACCAGAATCTCTAAATGACAAAGTCATTACAACACCTTCACTTAATAATAAACCTCGTCATAACACTATGTATACGCATTCAGTCTCATCCATTAATACCCCTTCTATTGACGAGCATTCAATTGCTCTCTCAACCATTAATAATAATAATAATAATAATCGAAGAATTAGTTTACAAAAGTCTCAAGTGTCCTTTGGCGTTTATAGCGCAGAAACTGATCCAACTCCTTTCTCGGAACCTGAAATCATTGTTCCTCCAGGTCCACATAGGCATTCAACAAGTCTAACTGTATCTAACAATAATAAAAAGAAAACACAGCAACAACAACAACAACAACAACAACAACCCTACAACAGTAATCGACTCTCTCGTAATCATACAACTGGCCACATGGAGGCCACTACAATAGGCGAAGAATTAACCCTCTTATCTTCTCGTCAAAAAGCATTTCGACGTTTATCTAGAAGAAAACTCCCCCATGACACTACAGACGATGATGATCGCGTCATTATGGGTACTCGCATCTCAGAAGGTCATCGTAATTACATTCTCATGTATAATATGTTGACTGGTATACGTATTGCTGTCGGACGAGTTTCGGCTAAACCTGATCGTCCCTTAGTACAAGACGATTTTACAGCTGCTCATAAACTTGCTTTTGATGTGTAAGAAACAAATATCTCTCTCTCTCTTTGTAATTAAACTCCTTTATTTTTATAGTACAGGTGATGAATTAACACCAGGAGCCAAATATGATTTTAAATTTAAAGATTATGCTCCTTGGGTTTTCCGTGCTTTACGTGAAAGATTTGGTATTGATCCAGCAGATTACCTGGTAAAAAGAACCTCTCTCAATAGAGACTGCAGTTCTAATACTTTATAGATATCATTGACAAGCAAATATATCTTGTCTGAATTAGCTTCAGCTGGTAAAAGTGGAAGTTTCTTTTATTACTCGAAAGATTATCGGTTTATTATAAAGACCATTCATCATACAGAACATAAGTTTATGCGAAAGATCTTACGAGAGTATCATGATGTATGTGCCTTATCTATACTATACTTATGTATACACAGAATCTGACGTATATGTATAGCACGTTTGTACGAATCCAGACACTCTACTTTGTCGTTATTATGGCCTTCACCGTGTTAAACTCCCCCGTGGTAGAAAGATTCATTTTGTAGTTATGGGTAATGTTTTACCGGCCAACAAAGATATCCATGAAACATTTGATCTAAAGGTACGCGATAACCCTGCTTTGATTCCTATCTTCTTATATGTTTATTAGGGCTCAACGATTGGTCGTTTCTTACCCGAAGAAGATATTCGTAAAAACCCTTATGCCGTCATGAAAGATCTTAACTGGGAAAAAAGAGGTCAGAAATTGCAATTGGGGCCTAAGAAACGCAAGATGTTTATCACACAGCTGCTGCGTGATGTCAAACTCTTGGTCAAAATGAATATCATGGATTATAGCCTAATGATTGGTGTACATGATATCGTTCGTGGCAATAAAGACAATGTTCGTAATTCAACACTTCAAACGTTCCAGGTATGGGTTTATATTCATGAAACGCATTTCAATTATTAATGTTTGATTTAGCCTGATACAAAACTTGCCGAAAGGCGCGCTTCTATGATGAAACGACGTGAAAGTAAAGCAATGGTATACCGCAAAGTGATCATGGAGGCAAATCCAGATCGACTCAATGCTTCTGAACTGCCAGACGCACCCTTCGATGAGTACGTTGAACATAGAATATCTCGAATCATTTTATTCATTTGTGTTCTATAGACGTCGCAATTGTGTTTTTTATTCTGATGATGGTGGATTCCAAGCAACAGATGAATCAAACAAACCAATTGCATCTTTATATTACATGGGCATCATTGATATTCTTACACCTTACGACATAAAGAAGAAATCAGAGCATTTCTTTAAATCATTGACACAAGATAAGCATGAAATCTCAGCTGTGAAACCAAAAGTATATGGAAATCGATTTATGGAATTCATTGCAACAAAGGCCATACAACACAATGAAGATGTGCCTCATGAATACGATATCCATTCTTCTTCTGAGAACAAGAAACTTATTTAATGTTACATTACCCTCCCTTTTTTTTTTTTTTGTAATCTTTTACTTTTTACTTGATGTTTGCACCAAGCGTCAATATTAATGAATAAACTCTACTAGTATGTTATAATATACTTTTTTCGCTGGACGAAATATCAGATGAAGAGAATTTTCCAATATCATGATAATGCGCCTACGCTCGTGGGCTTCGTTTCTGGCGTGTCAGCATTGATTTGGCTCTATTACTTGCAAAAAGTTCTTCTGTGTCATAATCCCTTCCCTATATTGCCATCTTCTATAACAAAATATTCTGCGCAAATGGCTTTGCTGATAAACGCGTACCTGAATACGCTTCCTTGATTTTCCGGTTTCAACTATGATGACTCTTAAATTTACCAACAATGACGAAGGAAACGGATATTCCAGCCAATTAAAAATGAATACAAGACTCACTATTGTTTTAATTTAATTTTATAAAATAATCATTTTTCTTTTTTTTTTTTTTTTTTTTTAAACATATAGATAATGACTAAAACAGAAGAAACACTCGCAGAAAAGGTGATTGAGGGTAAAGTGGATTCATTGGAAGGCAACGCACGTTATCTCGCTTATGCCGGTCGATTACGTACTGCTTTGGTGGCCTCTTCCAGATATTTAGCTTATACCTCTGATGTGGGTGAAGCTTTCCGACCCATTGTTCCTCCCCTCGTTGTCACAGCCGCCTACGGTATCAGTTGGTTATATTTAGGTCTTGATGTCGGCTATGAAGGCTACAAGTCAGCCCATGCTGGTCAGGTAAATAAAGAAACATTATAAAATGAGGCCAATTGTTCATTGCTCGAGTTATGATTAGGATAATGCTGTCGTGGCTACTACAGTAGTGAAAAGAGGCATCTTCCAATCTTTAGCATCAATGGCATTTCCCATGTTGACCATTCACTCTGTGGTGAAATACAGCGCTTATGGATTCAAAAATGTCAAGAATGCTAAAGTGAAAGCATGGGGCCCCACATTATTGGGTCTAGGCATGATCCCCTTCTTGCCTTTCATTTTCGACGAACCTATTGAACACATTGTAGACAAGGTGTTTAAACCTATAGAAGAAAAAGTATCGAAATCTGTGATTGCCCGTGTAGGTCATAACAAGACAGGCGACGATTTACCCACTGAACAACAAGTATTGGCTAAAGTAGAACTTGAAGAAAAGAAAAACCAATAAATAAAATAAAAAGGGGTGTTTATTTTGTACTATTTAAACAGCACCACTCAATTCTCTTTCCAATGCATCAACATCCATGTCTTGACGGATTTGATTTTGGTTCACATGAGAAGCAGTAGCAGCTATTGATGAAGAATGTCTATGATCGTTGGTATTTTGATGGTTTTCTTTAGCCACATGTCGAGATCTTTCAAGAGTCTCACGATCGTTAGCACTTAAACTGTCTTTTCTCTTCAAGTTAGTAGCACCAGCTGTGTTTAATTGCAATGGTGATACGCCTTGTTTCTTTGCTTTGAATGATAAAACTTCATGGGCAATCATATCTATAGCAAAATTTGTTAGCTCAAACAAAAAAGATACTTGGTTCAAAAGAGTGTGCTTACCTTTCATATCTTCCATAGAATCAACCACTTCAAAAGAAAAGTCGAATGTTTGAGAGTGAGTAGGTTCATCGTCTTCATCATGGTAAGCAGCGAGATAAGGATGAGCAAGAGCCTCTTCGACTGTAATTCTTTTTGCAGGATCAAAAGCAAGTAATTTAGTTAAAAGATCGATAGCCAAAGGTGTTGCTCTTGGGTAAAGGTTTTCAAAGGGAATTTGAGGCATCTTTGGTAAGCTACGGATATATACTTGTGCCTAAGTTACTTTGTTGTTTAGTCTACAAGCAAATACGCGTGTTTTTTTCATTTAATTTACTCTATCACTGCCAACACGACATAAAGTTTCTTCATCAGGTGTACCCAAAATGCCAAGAATTTGATTCAATTGATCGACGTCTAGCAACAATAAATAAGTAACAATGACAACAGATCTAATCCTATACTTTACAGTCACGACCCTTAAACAAAGGTCTACCACCTAACATTTCAGCAAAGATACAGCCAACTGACCACATATCAACTTGAAAAATAACAAGTCATTAATAACGTCATTAGATGACTCGAGAAAATACTTACTTGCTTTAGTGTATTGTTGGAAGCTCAACATAATTTCAGGTGCTCTGTACCAACGCGTAGCAACATATTCTGTCATAAAACCAGCATTTCCTTCAGGGGAGGAAGAGTAGCCACGAGCCAAACCAAAATCACAAATCTTTAATTCACAATCTGCATTCACCAATAAATTACCAGGCTTTAAATCTCTATGTAAAACCTAAAAAAAAAAAAAAAAAAAGGGAGCAAGGGAGAGTTTAGTAATGTAAACGAGATGTAAAAAGGGGGGGATATTTACGTTGGCACTATGAATGTATTTAAGACCTCTACAGATTTGATAAACAAAGTATTGAAAGTGAGCGTCTGTCAAAGGTTGTCCGGATCTTATAATTTGATGTAAATCTGCCTCCATTAGCTCTTGAACTAGATAACTAAAAGAGCCAAGTTATATACACAAGTTATTTTTCTCTATAAAGTTTGTTTGTTACATTTCATTAAAGTCTTGCAAGTTCACAATGTCCATATCAAAGATGGAAGTAATCTATTGTTGCTTTAGTTTTAATACACATCTTTCTTTAGATAGGGGGGTTTTTTTTTTTTTTTTACTGTACGTTTTCATGGCCATTAAAATGTTTTAATAACTTGACTTCACGTAAAGCACGTTTTGCCAAGATTGTTTTTTCAAAGATACGACAAACCTATTTGTTTACACGTATGAGAGCACGTTGAAAATAGCTTCTTTTCCTTTCTTTTTACCTTCTTTATAGCTACTTGTTCATTCGTTTCATTATCCTTGGCAGCACTAGTTGTAGATTAATATTTATAAAGACAATAATGATGATGAAAGGCTATTTTTACCAAACAATACCATAGGCACCTTGGCCCATTTCACGTATAAATTGGTACTTTTTATCTACAATAAACTGTTGATTTAAAACAGGGAACGATTGGTATTCTGTCATTATGATAATATGAAGAAAGAAAGTAAGTTTTTTTATTTGCTCAAAAAGATGCTGTAATAAGGCCTTTTTTTTTTCGGAGTGACAATCATCTTGGCAAAAAAATGAGCTGACTAAACAGCCTAATGTGGTAGCAATAACAAGCGTATAATTTATTCTCTGATATTCGTTGTTGTTTACTAATAGCTATAGTATTTTACTTTGATTCTTTCTCAATTTTAAATCAGATAAAAGCTCTATTTTCGTTACACCATAAAAAAGCAGAAGAGAGCCTCTTTCCAAATTTATATGAAACATTATCATCTCCTTTTATTTAACTCTAAAAAGTTCAATTTTGACAGTTTTTTTTTTTTTTTTTTTTTTTTGTTGAGAAGAAGCCTTGACCAACCAAAGATGGCATGACTTCAAAGAAGGAAGCTGCTATCTTTTGTCATTACTTTAGGATAAAAGTTTCAAAAAAAAAAAAAAAAAATAAGCTTTTGATAAACTGACTCAACAATTTTTTGGGGAATATACATATATAAAGAGTTTTTATTCGTTTTCTTTCTTTTTTTAAATGTCAAATGGAGCATATACCTAAATCATTCAGACGCAATATAAAATTCATTATCCTTAGCTATGCACTTGTCAATATCATTTACATGTCACTTCGATTTTATTACATGACAAGCGAGTCACATATAAGAACAAGAAGGAGTTTAATTGAACACGATTCTATCTTTATAGCACCTTATACGCAAGACAGAATAGAAGAGGATGAAGAACAAGAAATGAAAAGAGTCACTTATCTTGACTATAGTAATGAAAATATGATATTACAATCCAAACTATACAGTGGCTCAATGGGTCCCTCTACAATTACACCTTATTATTCAAAAGCAACGACTTATATCGATAAAGAAGACATAGCTATCTCTACCATAGTCACTTATGATCGTTTTCCTGTTCTAAGTAGACTGGCTTCTCGATTTAAAGGTAAACTTAAGATATACCGTTGAATAGACTATAATGATGTCTGCATAATAGGTCCAATTTCTGCAGCGGTGCATATTAGTAACGACGCTCAAAAAGACACTGTCCTTCAATTTTTAGAAGAAACACTCGACTCTAATCCTGACATGCGCACCTATGTTGACATTCACTTGATCCTGGACCCCTTCGACCGTCAATTCAATATGTGGAGGAATGTGGCTAAACTTTATGCTCGTACGGACTATATTATGATGCTAGATATTGACTTTTACCCCTGCACTGATTTCCGAGCGACTGTCATCCAGAATGATTACCTCATGAGCATGCTTCGAGAGGGTCACACTGCGCTTGTCATTCCTGCTTTTGAATACATCGATCACTCTGACGGTTTTCACTACACTGCATTTCCCCAAGATAAAGAATCACTTTTAGAACAGGTGTTTGTGGAAGGCAAAATAGATATGTTTCATCGTAGTTGGGAAAAGGGACATGCTTCGACAAACTACCCAAGATGGTACGATGCTGAAGATATCTATCACATAACAGAGTATAGTTTTTCATATGAGCCTTACGTGATCTTTAAACGAGAGACATCGCCTTGGTGTGATGAGCGATTTATCGGATATGGCTCAAATAAAGCAGCCTGTCTGTATGAGATTTACATCTCGGGTATCGATTATTATGTTCTACCCTATGATTTCCTCATACATCAATCACACCCATATCCTGAAGAAACTAGAAAGAGAGAGGTAGAGTGTACATTAATATGAATCTAAACTCTAATTAGAACTTTAAATATATAGCGTATGTTTAATCGAAAAGTGTATGCTAACTTTAGAGAAGAGTTGTGTCTAAGATATGCTCGTCAGTTTATAGCTTCAAATCAATGGGAAAGCGATGTATCTAAGAATTTACGTAAAGAGTGTAGTAAAATACGTGGGTTCGAGAACACTATTCAGAACATCAATAAATAATAATATTACCGAAATCTGAACATTGTGAATTAATATCTTGATATATATGTGTGTATGTGTCTGTTATCATCAATTGATACCATTTTTTTGCGCTATAAAAATCATTCTGAATATCTCTTAAATCTTGCATTATAGTGTATTCATAACTAACCGAAAAAGAAGCTGGACCCCTTTGTCGATTTTCTAATATAACGGCATGATTTCCCTGTCAAACTCAAAAAACGAAACGGTTGTGAAAATAAATCCCTTTTCTTTCTTCTATTTACAAGAATGGCCAAGTTATTCAAAATACTGGAAACTAATCAAGAACAGAGCACATTAGTGGCTCAACTAAAATCCTTCTTTTGGAAAATACTATTATGCGTAAATAAAACAACAAAAAAAGTGGGAGATTTTAAACTCATTGCTGATGAATTGTGTAGAATAATGATGAACAATATTCAGTTTATGCACAACAGATGGACTTAGCAAAAACTTATACTGAATGGGCAACTGCTGCTTCTGCCTTGGATGAGTTAGATGGTAATATATAATAAATTATCAAAAAAAAGACATAGAGACTGAAATAATTGTTAGGTTATGCTGAATGGAAAGAACAGGCGGAATCAGAAGATTATGACTATAAATTACTTCAATCCCGTATTGATGAAATACTTGATATTCAAAAAAGTGACCGAAAGACCATGCGTTTTACTTTAAAGCTTGGATTATCCAGAAATTTAGGCAACATGAACAATGCAAACGTAAAAATACTCTCCCCTTTTTATTATGCAAAACACTAAAAAAGGAATTATAGTTATATAAAAAGACAAGGGTCGGTACGAAAAGACTAATTTCGGAATACACACAGCATGTCATCGATCAATTGAATTGGATAGGTGAATCGAGTAATGACGATGATATGAGTCTTAAAGAAAAGCATGATTACTTCATGAATTTAAGACAAGCACATGGAAGAACTGCCTTATTATTAAGTGGAGGTGGAACATTAGGTAATCATACCCTCTCAGTTGAATATGAGATCACTGACCCTATTCTTTGATAAGGATTTTATCATGTGGGTGTTGTGCGTGCTCTTATTGAAAATAACTTGCTACCTCGTATTATCTCTGGTGCATCTGCAGGAAGTATCATGGCTTCTTTTTTATGTACCAAGAACTCTGAAGAAAGAATCAAACTATTAAAGGAACCACATAGAATGCCAAGGGTAGAAAAAAGAAAAAAAAAAAAAAAGAAAATAAAGCTTGAAGTGTTTTAATAGGTTCTTGTTAGGAAACTTTTGAATCGTTTACAGAGCCAGATACACCATGGATTCGAATAAAGCGATACTTTCAAAAAGGAAGTCTTTATGATCCTTCTCATTTAAGAAAAGCGCTTCAAAGAGAATATGGAGACATGACTTTTCAAGAAGCATACAATGTTTCTCGAATTGTCATGAATATCACAATTAGTCCTTCAAGTATTTACGATATGCCTCGTGTATTAAACTATATTACAGCTCCTAATGTGGTAAGTAAAGCTACTCATAGTGGAATTAAGTATCTTATTTGTTTTATATATGTATAGGTGATTTGGTCGGCTGTGTAAGCTTTTCTCTTTTTTTTCTATTAAAAAAAAAGTAGTATTGATTCTTGATATAGAATGGCTTCTTGCTCTGTTCCTTTTGTCTTTCCTGAAAGCCTTATTTATGCAAAAGACAAAAAAGGTAATCGAGTACCTTGGACACCGACAGGTATGGATCACAAGTTGACGATTATAGATCTAAACTAAGGGGCATCTTTTTTTTTTTTTTAGATGATAAATATCGCGATGGCTCAATCGATATGTAAGTTATGAGTATTTGATCAGGATATATATAGTTAATAAGTGGTGTTTCCTTTATACAATAGTGATTTACCTATGAGACGTCTATCAGAGTTATTTAACGTGAACCATTTCATCGTCATTCAAGGTAAAAACAAACATCAACATGGTATTCTATCTTTGTCTGATATACACTCTTTCATACGTATATAGTCAACCCACATATAGCTCCAGTCATGCACCGATGTATTAAAAAGACTTTGCTTAACCAGTCAGTTCTCTTCTGCATAAAAATGATCAAAGATGAAATATTGCATCGTTGCCAACAGGTTTTAAAAAAAACAAAGCTTGTTGTTTGATTATTAGAAATATTAATCTCTCTTTTTTTTTTTTCTTTATTAGTTGAAAGAACTAGGCTTATTTCAGGATTTTGCAATTCGAACCGAAAACGTGTTTTCACAAAAGTATACGGGCGAAATCACAATTGTTCCAAAATTAGGCTTAAAGGATTTCCGGTATTTACTTTCTAATCCAAGTTTAGAACATATGCAGAGTCTAATAGAGAGAGGAGAAAGGAATACATGGATGCGTAATGAACTCATTTTCATCCATTTTTATCAGACCCATTGACTTTTATATATATATATTAGAAATGTCGAAAATTGAAAACAGTCTAAAGATTGAACTTGCTATTGATGCCATTATTTACAAAATACGCAGAGAACTCTTGGGAAATCGTGAAAATAAGATGAATTCACCCTATGTCGCCTCCTTTACTCAACTAAAACAACAAGAGGAAGATGAGGCTGATGAGGATACAGATGACTATTCAGAAATAGGAAGTGCACTATCCATTAACTCACCTTCTTATTTCCACATGCCTCCTACACCTTTATGGGAAACTTTTGCGGATAAAGAAGTGTTCGACGACACCATGCGCCGAAATAGTACGACAAGAGCAGAGCGAAGAAAGCAAATCACTAGCACGCAGTTCTTTATCATGCCTGAATTTGATTGGATACCAGAAAAACTACAGCAGTCGACAACGGAAATAAAAAGGAAGAAGAACTTGTCATTGAACCGAAAAAAGTTATCACTCATCATACCGATCCCTAACCTAACGAAATAAATAATCATGTCATGAATTTATAAATTTTTATTTCATTGGATGGAAAAGATTGAATAGTATTGTACAACATAAAAGGATTGTTTTTATATTTTTGATCGAACGTGTGCCGTATTTGGAAAATTTTGACAAAATCTGTTAAATTAGTATCCATGGTAACACATAAGGTATTGTTTTTTTTTTTTTTTCTATAAAGTAGTATGTTTGATGTGATGATAGTGATGGTCGTTATGGTGATAATTAATGCTAGTATTAGATTCATAAATAGAAGGAATAGGAGAAGGAAAAGAAGAAGAAACTGCTGCTGCTGCCGAGTATCGGTTCAAAGATTTTTTTATAGATTCGTTTTCAGATTTCAGAGACTAAAAAAGGAAAATATATGCTAAATAAGATAAAGGTTCAAAAATAATATGGGCTTTATATTGACGTTACCATAATATAAGCAAGTGCTGATTGGAGTATGCTATATTTATTGGACTTTTGTTCTTCTGGTAAGGGTAACACTCGAGATATTTCAAGAATTGTATTATTAATACAGTCTCTTCTACGTCTTTCTAAGATGTTGTGATTTTCTTTTCTTTTTTGTATTCTATCAGCTATAGTTTTACTGTCTAAATTTTTTCTAGATATAATGGTTAATATATACTGAACTAAGCATTTGCTATTATAAGATTACCTGTTCAAGATATTGACGCCATTGACTTTAACAGAAGCTGACTTTTGTATTGACGATGATTTTTTGTTTTTGGACTTTATATTTAAATCTGGGGCAAAGTTTAAAAAGAGGGATTTACTGTCAGGAGAAACATAGGATTTCTTTTGTAAAACGAAACTATCATTTTCCTCTGCAGAAGAAGAACAAGAGTCTTCATCTGTTAAAGTGGATAATGTTGGGGTATTTTGATAATTTTCATGAGGAGAATCTGTCATAATGTATTTTTCATTGTTATTATAAACATGCCAAATCATTTTGCGTCAACTGCAGAAAAAAAAAAAAAAAAAAAAAAAAAAAAAGGAAAAAAAAAAAAAAAAGA
>JNEK01001866.1:0-11436 GCA_000697295.1 Mucor indicus B7402
TCTGACATCCGGTTTCAGCAGGACAAGGCATAACCTCATCGTTCAACAGTCACAAAGGCTTGGTTTAACAATAATGGGTTCTCTGCAGATGAAGTCTTGGATTGGCCGGCTCAAAGCCCCGACTTAAACCCTATTGAGCACGTGTGGCATATGTTGAAGCGTCGACTTGAGGCTTACGGTACTCATCCGACTACCAAAGAGGAATTAGCCGATAAAATTTCAGATGAATGGAATAAAATTACAAAGGAGGATTGTCTCGAGTATATAGATAGTATGCCCAAAAGAATTGAAGCAGTTATTCAAAATAAAGGTGGTCCTACTTCTTATTAAAATAAAATCTTTATTTTCCGCAATTTGCTTACTTCATAATTTTCAACTCCGGACCAACATTTCTTTCACTGTAAAGTAGCTATAATATACATCAGTAGTATTGTCTGAAAGAAGAAAATCTGCTCTTTTAGATGGTACGGCCCTCGTCCAAATATCTTTACAAATGATACGTACATAAGCAAAAAACCGTGTTTTTGGGAAACACTGGAACCATTTTTCTTAGCACAGTACATAGTGAATGACATGGTTTTATGCACAATGAAGTGCATTAATCCAGTTACTACCTTCGACAGTAGATACTCCTGTAATAATAGTGAAACTGGAGTGGATAAGCTTAATAAGAGTAAGATTACAAACAAGAAGCGTAGACAAAAAACTTTATATACTTGATTGTAAGCGATGAGTTTTAGCTTATACAGTTTATTAAGGAAGTAAGCATTCTTCGTAGTCACCATCAGTCTCTTCCTCCATTGCGTCATCGTTTTCTTCTTCAACCTCAAGCTCATCTTCAAGACAAATGTCCTCATTGGGTCTCTCCAAAACTAGTGTTTCGTCCTCATTTAGAGCAATGTCCCCATAATGTTCTTTAAGATGCTCACAAAGGTACGTCTTAACAGCTGGGTACTTTGAGCCAAGCTACGATAGTATGATGTCTTAGTGAAATGTTTTTTTGATGTTATTTGAGATTATATACCTAATTGTCGCAGTTTGATCATGTTACCGATATTTAATTACTAAATATGTTTTGACATAATATCAATAAGTGTATCACTATGATCTTTAACTATGCATTCATTTACTAAATCAAGCATTTGTATATAACAGCCATATAACCATTCTACATAATCAAATGAATATGTATATACATATCAACTACTAACAGTTTCTTACCAGCTGTCTTCATAGCTAAATATATATTCTTCTAACACAGACTTCTAACTATAGTTGATTGGAATCATTCTCTCCCTCTATCAAACACCGACTCATATAAATAGCACCCCTGTATATTCATTTTCCAATCTACAACACTGATACATCTTTGAAGGCGGCAAGACATTGGGCATCATCAAAACAAATAAACCTACATCCCTGGCTAACTTCTTAGCGTACCCATCATGTCTACGAAGTCGTTGAAACTTATTGGAGTCTTGAGGGAAAATAACACCTGATACCACAGAATGTGTTTTACTTAGTCGATACTGTACTGCATGCATGAATATTACATTCTTCATATCTAAATACTCCTTGTAAACTTGTGCCCAAACGTGATCTTTCTGCATGAGACGTCCTCAATGGTCCTTCAAAAGAGCCGCAAGACGTACCTCAACTTGAAGCTCTACACTTTTGGCAATAGTGTAAGCTAACCAATTTGCCCTTTTTTTATTCTCCGTTTCCGACAAAGGGTCAACAACCAGACGGTTCCACTGCAAAGCCTTCGTTACAACAGCCTCATCGATGGCGAAACCACTTTCAGGACCATTATTTACTATGACGCGAACTTGGCGCTCTTGAGTTGAGTCCATGGACCGAGCATCACTAAATTGAATCATTCTCTTTAGATCTGAGATCACCGTTTCGCGTGACTCCAAGACAGTACTTTTCAAAGAGGAGATTACTATTATCGCCGGAAATTAGTTTGTAAATACTAACGCTACTAATGTATACACTTACTTTTGCGAGTGGGTACAGGAAATACCTCCTTCAAAAACTTATCAACTTGGTTTATCGTTTTTGGTTTCTTTGAAGAAGATGATACAGCACGCGACTTACGCTTCTTGCTTGGTAATAGCTCCTGTTCTTCAATGACACCTTCACTGAATTTTAAATGAAGACTACCTACAGGTGAACAGTTGTGTTCTTTTAAATAAAAATGTATAAAAAAATAAATGTGGCTTGTGTAACATTAAAATATATTTAATAATTTAAAGATTTATAAATATTTTGTTTTTTTTTGCCAAGACTTAAATTATCACACGACATTCTAATTTAATTTCATATTGTTTTTGTTAAAACAATGTATGATTAAATTTTGAAAAAAAAAATAAATAAAAATTTTTAAAAAAATAACAAAAATTTCATGTTTATTTTTTTGTGTCATGTGATAATTTTAGTCTTGGCAAAAAAAAACAAAATATTTATAAATCTTTAAATAATTAAATATATTTTAATGTTACACAAGCCACATTTATTTTTTTATACATTTTTAATTAAAAGAACACAACTGTTCACCTTCTGTATTTTACTATATATTTTATTAAGTTTCTCAATCAAGGTGAACAGTTTTTTATAACTATACAATTAATTTTCACAATATACAAAAATTAATAATGAAATATTAATTTTTTTTATATGTTCAAATTGTTTATTTTATTTTGATAATTCTCAATAATTTCTTTATCTTGAAAATCCTCAGACCATAACCAACTATTTCGCGTTTCATCATAATTTTTCCATTTTACAAAATATTTTATTCTATTTTTGTATTTTCTATGGTTTATTATAATTACTACCTCATAAATATTGTCGTCTTGATCCATTTCATCAACAACATCGGTATAGCTAGCTATATTATTCATAAAATCTTTTTGTTTGTTCATCATATTATTAATTCTAAATGATTCAAATGTATATATTACTTCATTTTCTACATTTTTATTTGGATTCTGAAAATCAAAATCTGATTGTGTCCATAGCATATGATGAGATTGAGGTAAAATGTTTTCCTTTTCTGTAAATATTTTAATATTATATAATAAACATGCAAGCTTAAATTGAACATTATAAGTTTTCATATCTCCAATTTTTAATGTTGTAGTTGTGTTATCAAACCTTTTAAATTTATTTTGAAGTTTACCAAATACATTTTCAATGCTACTTCTAAAACTCCCAAATGTATCATTAAATATTTTTTCCGTTTCTGTTAATAAGATATTTTTTTGTTCACGAATAGGAAATATAAAGTTATCATTATTAATTTTATCATTTCCATATTTGGAACATTTTTCAATAAATTCTTCTATATAAGAATTATAACCACCGTCAAAAGCAATACAATCATATTCTATTAATTTATTTTCCAATCGAATATTTAGAAACATTTTACCATCATTATAATTTTTACATGGCATACTATCAGATACAAATATAATTATTTGATTCATATCACATATAACTTAAGTTCTTACACCTGATTTTTTAAACTTAAATGAAAACATGTCTTCTTTACTTATATTTTTATTTAAATAATCAATTCTGGAATCATGTCCATCCATAAATAGAGTAACATGTTTAAAATGTATAGGATTATTACTAGCTGAATTTATTCTAAGTGATACACAAGAAAACTTATTTTCTAACAAATTTTTTATTAGTTTATTTAATTCATTGCGATTGTTTTCCCAAAATTGTTTATAGATTTCATGAAATGAGGTATATGCTATATATTTATTCATTTCACGCATAGATATACCAGATACTATATGATATAATATGAGCAATCCTTTTTCCAATGTTTTATAAGGACATTTATAATCATATTTAATAAATATTTCATTTAAAAAGTAAAATACAGATATGTATCCTAATTTTTTATATAATTCATCTTTTATTTGCATTATATATTTAACTTCTTTTATTTCACTTCTATGTTTATATTTATCCACTTTTATACCCCGTTCTTTATGTAGAAAATTTCAATAAGTACGATTAATTTTTTGAAAATCTTTATATGATATATTTTCCATCTTATTTATTATAAATATTATAATTCAATTTTTAATACTTTTATCAAAATTATGATGAAACGCAAAATAGTTGGGTATGGTCTGAGGGTTTTCAAGATAAAAAAATTATTGAGAATTATCAAAATAAAATAAACAATTTGAACATATAGAAAAAATTAATATTTCATTATTAATTTTTGTATATTGTGAAAATTAATTGTATAGTTATAAAAAACTGTTCACCACAGTTCGCATAACAGCCCCTACAGAAAAAGGTTTAGTTATTTGTCCTCCTATTTTGAATAGAAGAAAATATCTTTACCAATAGGTTGGTTCTTCAAAAACTCAGCAATCTTTTCATCGCTAGATTTCCGGTCATTGCTCAAGGTGTCGTCATGTACCAAATTTGCTGCAATCACTTCAAGGCGCATCTTACAAAAACTTTCATTTTGGCTACAAAAAAAACATAATACTTCAGTATAATATTCATGATGTAAAATAATACTCCAGCTTACTAATTAACAGTATTCATTCTTAAACTAAAAAAAAACGGAAACAGACGTTAGATGGTTATAAAACTCAAAAGGAAAGATTCATGGATGGATGGATGAATGCGTATTTATATAGAAAGTACTTACCTTGGATGTAAAAAAGTTAAGAAAAGAAAAGAAAAAATTCAATTTCAATAAATTTATATCATCTCCACAACAATTTCGGCCCGGCGCTCTGAGTGTTACTTAAATTAACTTCCGCAAAGACAGACACTTTCTGACATAAATGCACATATATTAGATGTATATACATTTATTCTGGCTCGGAAATTCAGCATAACTACACGAGTATTCATTTGACCGAGCTAGGTTTAGTGTTATTCAAGACGCCTCACAAAATTACTCAGAGTGGTGTTTTGAAACATGCAAAAAGAACGTGGTCACACTTGGTCGCCACTGTAAGCAAGAGTCAGATCGCGGACCAGCGATGTGACATAGCTCCCTCAATATTGGTCTGTCCCAAGTGATTTTGGTATCATTCATTTCGTCTCAAAAAAATATTCAGAGTCATGTTTTGAAACATGTAAAAAGAACGTGGTCGCAGTGGTCGCAGTAAAATGAGGGCTCATTCCCGGCGGAAATGTATTTAGTATATATAGGCATTGTGCTTGATATACTTTAGATTAAGCTTTAAAAAATCAGATTATTAGGAACAATGCGCGAAATAGATCAAATACATACCATTTATATTATTGGGCGATTTTAAATCTCCTGTTTGTTCGGCGTTTTAATAGCGCCTATTATGTAATAAAACCAGTCTAAAAATTTTTTTTATTTGGGTCAAATCTGTCTCCCTCCCCACTGTGGCCCAGCCAAAATTATTGAAAAACCGACAAAATTTGAACCTTTTCAGGGAAGAATTTACAGTGTAAAAAAAAATAAATGAAACGTATACAATTGATCAAAAACTGTCAAAAAAATGTTCTATACGATTGAAAAGTGGTTATCTTTATTTTTGAATGCTCTGAAAACTTTTGAAGAATGACTATAAATTTTCGGACATTTAAGATTGTATGCACGTTAGTTTTTTGCGACTTCAGTTGCGTAATGATGACTCATTCTCTTAGCCAATCGTAAATACTGCTCGCTACCCCGAGTCATTCTCCCGAGTAAAAAATTCTTTTCAAAAAATTGTTTTTGCAGAAATAATGAAAAAAGAATAACCAAAGTCCGTCCCGGAAAATTCAAACTCTGATTCTTTTTTTGGAATTTTCGTACGCCTTTTGATTTCAGTTTTGAGCCACTGTCATTATTTTCCCTTTAAGCCCATCTTTGAATTGGAAGGTGACTACCGATTCACCTTTGACTGTGATTCCTATCATTATTTGTGTATGGGTGAGGTTATTCCTTTGTCCAATTTGTTCATGTACAAGTTGTACATTCGTCCCAATTACGACTATTCTGTAAAGAAGAACCCTGGATTCACTTTTGAAATTCCAGGTATCAGCTTCAACGGCGTGACCAAGTTCCAGGTTAGCGATGCACCAAGCTTGGATCTCTGTAAGCCCGTTCCCGAATTAGTTTTTTAGAGATAATAGCGGCAATAATCGTTGTAGAAATGCGCGGAGAGAAGCAAATGACTCCTAAAAAGCGAGAAAACCAAATATAAAAAAATTAAACCAAAAAACGTTACAAAAAATTTGATATTGGATTGTAATAATTTTTTTAAATTTAGTGTAATTCTCACTGTTAGTTGACGTGGTAGTGAAGGCCCTCAGTAGCGGAGAGATTCAGGGCTCGAAACCGCGAATGTGCATTTTTTATATTTGCTGAATATATGTTCAACTGGTAACGGAACGTTACCAGTTGCCGCTGGTTGCCGCTGATTGCCGCTGGTTGCCGCTGGAAATTTTTTTGATGCAAATCACAAAATAACCTTATAGACGCATACTCCATACAATAAGGGGTCAATTACAACAAAAATGAGGTCGGTACGACCAATAGCCATCGAGAAATTTTACTTTAAAGTTGGTTGCCGCTGGTTGCCGCAACTTCTATCTCATGATTCTCAAAATTTTATTGGACAACTAGCCACAAATTTTATACGGAAAGATAGACAAAAAATTTAGAAATATAACGTAATTTAAATGAAGTCATTCTGACCAATAGCCATGGAGCTATTCCATTTGTAGCTTGAGTTACAAAACTGTGCCACACCGGTTGCCGCTTTTAGCCATGGTTGCCGCAGGTTGCCACTCATTATATCTCAAAAGTTTATTAGACAACCAGCCACAAATTTTATATAGAAAGGTAGAGAAAAAATTTAGAAATATAACAAAATTTAAATGAAGTCATTTGGACCAATAGCCATCGAGTTATTCCAATTGTAGCTTGGGTTACAAAACTGCACCACACTGGTTGCCGTTACCAGCCACGGTTGCCGCAGGTTGCCGCTCACTATATCTCAAAATTTTATTAGACAACCAGCCACAAATTTTATGTGGAAAGATAGACAAAAAATTTAGAAATACAATAAAATTTAAATGAAGTCATTCTGACCAATAGCCGTGGAGTTATTCCATTTGTAGCCTGAATACATTTTCACCGGGAATGAGCGCTCATTCCTGTGACCTCGATGTGACCCACTGTGACCTCAAGATATCGAGACATCTGAATGCACTATTCTAAACGTCTTTTAATGCTGAATTAAATGGTAGTAGTCCCGTTTGGAACCGACCAATAGCCGTTGAGCAATTGTCAAAAAACGTCACAAAAATCAAACCCATAGTTGTGACCTCGTGCCACATCGATATTTTTCCACATTCCAATACACCATTTAAACCGCATTTAAAAACGGCATTGAATGATACTGGTCTTATTTGCTACAAGTCAATAGCTGACGAGAAATTGACAAATAAAGGTATCACAAAATGTACCCAGTCTATGTTACCTGGTGTGACCTCAACATATTGCCAAGGCTTAAAGGGAAAATAATGACAGTGGCTCAAAACTGAAATCAGAGGGCATACAAAATTTCCAAATAAAGAATCGGAGCTTTAATTGTCCGGGCCGGACTCTGATTACTTTTTTCTCATTATTTCTGCAAAAAAAAATTTTGGAAAAAATTTTTTTACTCGGGAGAATGACTCGGGGTAATGAGCAGTATTTGCGATTGGCTAAGAGAATGAGTCATCATTACGCAACAGAAGTCACAAAAAACTATATAAAGCAGCTAATTTTTCAGAGTCCCACTGTGTTTGTCGTATTCCAACAGTACATTTTTCTTTTATCTTTGACGTCTAGCTACAGTGGTACCCGCTTAAACTTTGACTCGTCTCCTGAATATGCTTTTTCTCCTTCTCCAGAGGTAATCAACTTGGTAAGTGACAGCGAAGAAGAAGTTGATTTTAGCGAACCTTTGCGATTCTCTACCGCCTCACCTCCTCTCTCTAGTCCAGTTGAAGAAATTCTTAACAATATTCCAGAGCCACGTGATTTTACCCAGGACAGTCGCCAGTATTTTTCAAGAAATATAGTCACGCCCATGCCTACAGTAATGTCGTTGTTGGGGCATCAAATGTCTTCAGTACATAGTGCCAACAGGTAATTTTATCGATGATTTAAACGGTAATTTCTAACTCATTTGGTTTGTATTTATCTTTCTAATCGTAGGTTTTTTATTGAAGAAGGAATCTTCTATGGTCCCAATCACAGTATGTATTGTAGAAACGGTGAAAACATGATAATGGTCTGGAGCAATGATCGCATACCCGACGGAGGTGTTAGAGGTTTGGTCTGGAGGTGCACTAAATATAGGTGTTGTAATCAAAGTAGAGTATCTGTGCGCGAAGACTCGGTTTTTGCATTTCGTAAAATGGAAATTATGACCCAATTTATGGTCTTGTACTGCTGGTTAGCTAAGTGTAGTAACCAAACTATTGGTTTGATGACTGGTGCCGATCCGGCTACTATTAGGGAGCTCATCATAGACTTTCAGTATCTCATGGAACAGGATGTGAATGATCAAGATGTTACCATTGGTTTGTGTATATACATTATTTTAGAAAGTGCAACGCTCATGATTGTGATATTTACTTCGTGTTACAATTACTTCTAATACTTAGGTGGCCCTGGCATCATTGTGGAAATTGACGAATCTAAGTTTGGGAAGCGAAAATATCACCGTGGTGCTCATGTTGAAGGTGTTTGGGTTGTTGGTGGTGTAGAACGAACAGATGAAAGAAAGGTTTTTTTGATCACGGTCACCAATCGCGACTCAAATACGATGAGGAATATTATTCGTAGATTTGTAGCTCCAGGATCGATTATTCACACTGATTGTTGGAGGGCATATAATATTATCGAGAATATGGAAGAAGGCTACACTCATTATACAGTAAACCACTCTGAAGGATTTGTTGCTACAGTTAATGGTAGACGTATTCACACCAACACCATTGAAGGTAAGATACTATAAGCGTTGAGTATTGAAGGCCATCATATTAACTGATTAATGTAATGTGTTGTCGTTTCCATTAGGTACCTGGCTTGGTGTTAAGCTTAGATGTTTTCCTAGACATCGTACAAGAAAAAACATGCCATGGAAGCTTGTTGAGTTCATCTGGCGCAGGAAGCATCATGGTGATATCTTTGGTGGTATGCTTACTACCCTTCGTGAGGTTGCTTTAGGGCGTGAAAGAGGTGATGCTGAGTGGACCCAGTATGTTCCGTATAGTCAGAGACCTGATACGTCAACAGGAAGTGGAAACGAGGAAGAGTCGTCATTTGAGGAACAGTTGGGTGATGATTTGGAGGAAGATATTGAGGTCATAGAAGTTGACGAAGTTCCTTACGAAGTGTTCCCATTCAGAAGAAGGGCTTATAACTTGAACAATAATAGAAATGTTAGAGCGCGAGTTAATCACGAATAAGCGACTTATTCTCTTGTACGTCTTATTCTAAATTATCTTAAATAAAGTCCCGTAACTCTTTAACTAAAACTTTACAGACAGAGTCGATATCAATACGTACAATTGGTATTACGTTTCATTGTTAACTAGCTATAAACAGACTTCTGCGTAAGCTACTCACATTGATAGATTTTCAGAATAAACCAAAAATACTATCAGAGTCAATGATATTGAAGACGCAAGAGATGCAAAGTCACCCAGGATACCAAAGAAAATAAGATATGTAAGCAACAAGCGAAGTTCAAATGAATATTATGTATAATACGTCCGCAATTTTTGTAGCGTTCACTGTCGTTTGGAGTTATCTTAATAATCAAAAGGTCTATGATTTTTGCATTAAACGCTTCTTCGATGTCCTATAATAATGCAATTGTTACTATGAGTCAAACTAAAGCTATTTTGACAGTATCATAAAAGCCAATATAACGCAATTTATTGTGTTTATCTTTAAAACGAGACTTACCATACGAGCAATCCATATTGTGACTACGTAAACAGTCTAAAAAATAAACACTACGTAGCTGACAATTACCTATTGTTTGAAAATTCACCTATTCTCCTTATCAATCATATCTCCAATTTAGCGCTTATTTGAGAGTTTAAACCAGACTATTTTTGTTTGTGGCTTATTTGATTTGTAATATATGCTTGTATCTTTTAGGTGAATATCCAAATCGAAGATACTAGGTACATGTACTACTTTTATACCACAGACACTGGTAGCCTCTGTATACAGGTACATCTGCTGATTCTTTTAAAAACATAATATAACTTTTGGCTTACTTCTTTCAACGAAAAAAGACTTTTAAAAGTGACCAATTACTGAAACAGTATAATTACTGCTTTTATCGAAAGAAAAGAGCAAGTAATTCGAAATAGCAAAGCAAGTTGCTTCGTCGAATACCGGGTTAGCTATAAAGACAGAGTAGGCTTCCACACTTATACATACTTTCAATAAACCAAATAATAAAGGCTCCAAATTGGAAAAAACCAGTAGAAATCATCTTTTGAAAGCAAGTACAAGCTTATTGTAATAGTCACGGGTCTTATGAGTACTAGTAGTGACAATATTTGTGCTCTGAAGGAAAACACTTTATGTATACTAAGTCAGAAGAGAGATTTTTAAAGTCATATTAATTAAAGAACACAATGCGTTTGTTACATAATCTTAGAAACGCTCTTATAAGATAAATTATAAATTAACAGACATCTCCTTCGACTAAAGTAAAGAAACAGTAATTTTTGATAAAAGAACAAAAGAAAGAAAAAATTTGTTTATTACTGATGTCAAAATTAAAGATACCATTAAAGAATTAGCTTAAAAAAACGAATTCTTTCTTTATTTTGCAATACATTAGTCTAGTTCCAGAGTCAAATAATTACACGAGCACGGAATTACACTTACAAAATTATCCGTAGTGCCTCGTTAAAAGATGTTTATTTGAAGCTACAAAAGGACAAAAATACACATGTAAAAACAGCAAAGTTATAGCGAATTCCGTCGCCTTTGTCTTAAAATAGCCAAATAATATATCAGCTACACGCACCACAAATTGCTAAGAAAATATAAATCTGAGTAAAACGGGACTCGAATTCGGATTCACAGCGTTGAAACGACATGTTTAACCACTAAGACATCTCTAGAATGTACTAACTGTCACTTCAAATTTGGTTCAAGACAAGAAAGGTCAAAAGCCCGATCACTGCACATTTTTGGAAAGTCTCACTTGATTTTGTCAAATTTTGGTTGGCAAAATCATGACAGAATCATGTGCCCAAAAAGGAAAAAGTGCAAAAAATTAAATATCTGCGGATATAAGGCCTATAGAGGTCTATCCTTTTGCTATATGCTAAATAACTATAATATCTATCTATATATTCAAAAAAATATATACTTTGTATGCCAAGTATAGTTTTTTTTTT
>JNEK01001872.1:0-12277 GCA_000697295.1 Mucor indicus B7402
CATGCATATTGGTAGAAACACTCATATAAAACTATCACCAATATTGTATATGCAAACATTAACACATGTCGTCATAGAAACACAGTCATATGTCTCAGGATTATCATTAATGCACAAATGTCTTACATAAAAATAAAACCTAGATCAAATGTTGTCACTCAACAAATTACTGACATTATAATGTCAAACCGCTGTAGTTAACAAAATATATAAATACCGAGTTCTATCTTTTATAATAAAGCTCATACAATTTTGAATCTGGTTAATTCTTGATTTTTGTTTTTACCTTTTTTTTTATTTTTTGAGTCTGAACAACCCTTCGGATTCTTCATATACCCTTCTAGAAATCGCCTTAGTTTATAAGTTACCCTAATAAAGTTGTTCATCATCAAAAAGCTTTATATTCCCAAAGATTACGTACTTACATGTACTTTATGTTAACTGCCATTATTATAGCTGTTTCTTTGTACTAATCGTTCTGAGCATCATTACTTTGTTCACGTCACTAGTCACTCTTTTTTCTTCGATCATTAGACTCTTTAGTCTTTGTACTATGTCTGTATACTTCAAGTTTTGCCTAAGTATTAGCCCAGGAAAACTGATTAGATGGATATCTCCAACTTCATGCAAAGCATAGAGATCGCGACTTATCCGACTAACAAGGATCGCGTAAGCTGAACACCTGATGAGAAGCTTAACATACACTGATTTTGTCTCTGGTAGATAATTATGAATAGCAAGATGCAATCCAAAAACTGGTTTTGGCTTTTTATTGAATTAGTAGAATGAAAAGGAGTATATAGGTGTAAGATCGTAACACTTTACAAATTTTGTTGAATGCAGAGGTAGTCTAAGGAATCGAGGTGTAAAATTGTTCTTCCAAACTACGACTGTAATACGAATGATAATCGACTATAAAAAAAAGAGAAAAGTGATAAAGATATATACTGCAAAAGAAAATTAAAAGCACTTGTTTAAAAAGCGAACTTTTTTTTAATAACGCGGAAATAAATTAAATAACGCTTATTCCTGAAGCAAACAACAATACTGTTGAATTTCCGAACAATATGAGTAAACAAATTTCGCTAAGTCACAAACGAATATTTTCAGTGCTAAAAAAAATTAAACCTTGTTCACAAATTAAACAATACTGTCTGCTGGAACAAAATACTTGTTCCAAATTGAACAATATTGTTCGGTGGAACAGAAGAGACCCTGATACAAAATTCCAGAAAAAAAAAAGAACTCCTTAAGGGACGTGTCACTCTCACTTTACTAAAGCAGGAAAATGTCAAAGCCCTACAAAGGGGCACTCTAACATTGCTCATTCTCCACAACACTTGGTGAATATCTGGTATAGAATATATAAAGCGACATTTTTCCTTTTTGTTCTCATCATTTACAAAACTCCATACTTACTTGAATACTATTACCATGTCTACAACTCAAATTAACTCTGGAAAATATCCCTGCGAGAGAGGCTGTCAATTACGTTTTGAAAAGGTCAAGCAACGCACAAATCACTACCGTAATCATCACCAAGAGTGGTTAGTACCTATGGCATCTTCTGAAGACCAAGCAGATGAATGTGCAGACGATAATATGGATACAACTAGTGATACTTGTAAGTGAATAAATCTCAGAAGTCTTATTACGTTTTATAATTAACCTTTTACAATATCTCAAGTCGAACATGCTTCTAATCAACCAGCAGAGCCTCTTTTGTACAATCTATCCGCTTCACAAAGCAATGTGTTTACAAAATCCGAGCTTTTCAGTATGGTGTTTCAAGATATTATTGACACTTACTCAGTATCAAGAGAGGCCACTAGAGAGTTGGTGCGTTTATTCGATTCAATGCTTGAAGATAACTTGAAAGCTAACGGTGTTCCTTCGGGTATGTGTTTCTCTTCTAAAAAGACTCGATATCTTCTTATTTTTAACACCAATATCTCTACTAATAGAAAAATCGTCTTCTAAGCTGTTGTTTTCTGACACCCTAATGAACAGGTTAGAAAGAAAAACGCCCATCCAGCCAACAAAGTATGAAGTATGTAAGAATGGTTGTATGTTATACCAAAAACACGATACGACTACCACCCATTGCCAAAACAAAGAATGTAAAGAACCGAGATTCACTAATGATCAACAAATAAGACGTGAAATGAAGGTCATGCCCATTGGTCAACAAGTCGCAACAATGTTGGCGAATCCAAAAACAAGAGAGCTGATGAAGTACCGGGCCCAGTACCAAGCAAAGCCAGATGTCTTCGAGGACTATTTCGACGGTGACTGCTACAAGGAGATGCAAAAGAACGGTCTTTTTGATGGCGAAGATGATGTTGCACTAGCTATGTTTGTTGATGGGTTTACTTCGACCAAAAGCAGCCAAAGCTCAAAGATGAATATCATTCATTTAGTCAATTTGAACCTTCCCCCGGAGGTCCGATACCAAGACAACAACACCTTCCAAGTAACAATTATTCCTGGTCCTAACAACCCAAAGGATCTTATGCATACGTTTCTGCAACCTTCAATTGAGGAATTGAAACAACTAGCCACTAGTGGGATGATTGTCGCTGTTGAGGGCGTTGAAGTTTGTCGTGCAAAAGTTCATCTTGTAATGGCTACTGGTGATCTTCCAGCACCAGCGGAATTGGCAAACCATAAGACTCATTCTTCGAAATACGGGTGTCGAATTTGTATGATTAAAGCAGAGAAAGTTGGAGGTCACAATTGCTTCAAGAAACATCGCACAGAAACGCCAGTACGTGAAAAACACCATTTCGCACAGCCTAGCAAAAGCATAGATGAAGGAATAAGGTCTGTTTGCATGTTTTCAGCTCTACCATCATTTACTGGTCCTGCGTTTTTTGGTCTGGATGAAATGCATCTTCTAGGACATGGACTTGGGAAGACTTTATACGATTTACTAACTGTGTCAATGGGCAAGAGCTACAACAAAACCTTGAAGCTTGTTGTGGGAGACGAAAGATCATCGCCGTTCATGATTGAAAAGAAGGATTTAGTGGAAATTGGAAAGTTGATTGCTGGGTCAAAGAACACCGTAACTGTCTCCTTTAACTCAAAATGGGCTGATCCAATAAAGTACAGCGGTGGAAACAGGGCTGTAGATTATTTAAATTTCTTGCTTTACCAAATCCCAGCTTGCGTTGCCCCCAGACTAGTCCATAGACGCACACAGCGACCACTTTTGAATTTGATAAAAGCTTGCCAGTTATGTCTACAATGGTCAATTTCCGCAGAAGAGTTGGATATAATCACGAGGTATTTTGACGAATGGTTTCGATTTTTGAAAGATGAAGTTGACAAAAAGAACATCCATGATGGCGTGCTCAAACCAACCCAGCATTATCTACTGCATATTAGCTACATGGTACAAAAAAATGGTCCGTTGAAGGTGTATTCGGCTAGATCTATGGAAAGGTCTATTGGCAAGTACAAGAAACTAATCAAAAGTAAATCAACTGTCGGTGAAAATGCAGGAAATGTACTTGTTAGACTTACTACTCGAAGCTACTTCAACAATCTTCCCTGGAATATATCAGACGTAGTGGACTTGAAATCTAGTAGACAATACAGCGATGAATCATTTTTGGACCATCCAACTTTACCGATTCAGCTTTGGGGACCCATTAACGATTACCAATTTTCCAGTCTTCCGCTAGGTGTAAATGCGCATAAAGTAGCCAAAGCACTGAAAAATTTCCACACACGAATGACGCCTACTGCCGTTGTAGCTCCAGATATTCCCAATGTTTTGTCGATTGCAGGACGCACGTGGGCTTATAATAAGGTTTTCTACTCGAGACTTCATGCTGATGTAAATAAGGAGCATCGACGTGGAAACAACCATATCATATTTCATGCTACACATAAAAAGTAAGTTAGTCTTCTATTATCTCTACAGTGTCACAATACTAACACGTTTTTTCATCTTTAGTCGTCTGAATAGTGTGATTGAAAATTGGTACACAGGATCTATCATTTTCTTTTTCAAGTACTGTATTGACGGAGAAGTTTAC
This sequence comes from Mucor indicus B7402, assembly GCA_000697295.1. Lineage (NCBI taxonomy): Eukaryota > Fungi > Mucoromycota > Mucoromycetes > Mucorales > Mucoraceae > Mucor > Mucor indicus. The sequence goes on from JNEK01001872.1 coordinate 4,047, forward strand.
TTTTTGGCCTTGGTAGAATTGGCTATCGAAAATTCTGTATCAACAATTGACAAAACTATTCCCATCGCGAAATTCAATAAAAACCCACGACAAAACAAGTACTGTATTATTAGGTTGGAAGACATTGTATGTTCAATTGGACTGCTGAAGACGTTAAACTGCAGTGCCCTCACCATCATCACGCATCATATATTTAAAAATGACTTGAGTCTAACTGCTGGATCAGTTAGCAATCTATAAAAATACCTCTCATTGCATTTTCATATTTATATTATATCATATTGTTACATAATAAAAACAGTTAGCTGTTGGCTTTTTAAAAAGGTGTTTTGGAAGCGGTTACCGTCGAATTTAGCTCTACATTCACTTCTTTTAAGAATAACTTTCCAAGCATTCAAGTATGATTTACAATTAAAAAAAGCATTTCTAAAAAAGATAACGATTAGAGTTGTTAATACATCTGTATGAAATGTCGCGGTTGTTCCTTTTGTTTCTATTCATCAATAGACGTAGACAAAGTCCGATAACGTGTTGCTGTTTTTGTCATGAACTTCAAATGATTATGAGATTTAGGCACGCTTGTTTAATGATGTACTTTCGCTTTATTATATCGTGTTATAGAACAAGTTGGAGCTTAACAAAAAAAAGCTGTTCGTTTGCTTGTTAAATTTATGGTGAAATGAGAGAAGATTAGCTGCAAGAATAGCTTATCGGTAATTTTTAGGAGAACGCTTAATGCACTTAAAATTTTAATTAGCGTGACATCATCAGGTGCCTGAAGTTGTCATAGACTGCAAATAAATTCTTCGCATAAACGATTCTTTAGTGCATTATTAAGCGCTAGAATAAAGGGAGAAACTATAAAGAGATTGTAATATAGTGTCTGTAAATATTAACGAAGATCTCTATAGCGACTTCCGATGACGGCAACGCTTTAGCAATCAACGAAATTAATGACGAAGCTTTAGAAAAAATAATCGAAAAACCGATTTTTATGCAGTAAACGCACTGCGCTAAAAACCGCGACACTTTTCTAACTATGAGAAAGTCTTGTAAAAAAATTAGGTGAATTACTTGCTTAACATATGTTGCGATGAAAGATTAGTAGGATAAAGGAGAATTTGGCTTATTAAATGCCTTTCGTTAGCTCATTTTTGTATAACAAAGTGGCACTTTTTGAATAGGCACGCTCTTAAGTGACTTCTTCTCGGTAAAGCTTTGGGAACCTGGCGATGTTGTATCCAATTCTTGGCTTATCCACTAAAGAATTTTAATTCAGCATCAATATGGTACGCATTTTTAAAATTAATACTCCTCTAGTTTGCAAATTATAAGAAAGCATTTATTGCTAGTATCTCCTGAGCACAAAGATAAGAACTAAGAAAGATTGAGCCATTCGCACGACCAAAGATTGAACAGCTTGTCAACCAGCAAAAGCAAACGGCAAATTCATTACTGCCCACCTCATTAGCCGCTGGTAAAAGGACTAGCAAGGAGCACTGTTTCCCATTCGGTAAATGCTAAACCAGATTTCCCTACCCCTTTAAAAAAAAATCTTTAATTATAACGCCCATTCACGTAAATCGAAGCGCACACAAAAGAGGTAGTCTGTCAAAAATTACGCATAGATAAAATTAGTACCAAGAATAGACCAAAATAAAAACACCTAAAAATTAGCGATGTCACAATTGTAAAAGTAATCAAACAAATGTGTTGAACTAGCAAACTTTTCGATTACTTTTACATTTACGAACATTAATTGCCATGACTTAGAAAAATTTTTGTTTCATCGAGGAAAAAAAAGTTCAGAATTGATTCTTTTGTCATTTTCGAAGCTAAAATGTGCAGAAACCATGTAAACATTTGCAGATCCTGCACATTTTAAAAAAATTTTCCGCCGTAGTGTATATTTTCATAGCTACCACCGTTACGCAAGAAATTGCATACTGCAATTGCATTTCCTTGGTCAAGGCCTCGTGTTTGACATGCAATTCCTGCCAAGTAGTCCCCTCCTCACCAAGACTGCGATTCATTTCTCCTTGCTTGAATTTGTACACATTTCGAAGATGGTTCAGCAAGGCTCCAATCAAGGCTTTGCTCTCATTTTCAACAAAATAAATCGCGGAGAGGTAAAAGTTAACACTCGGCAAGTAACATTTTTTCTCATTTACATTTAAAAGGGCAAGCCTCTGACGAAGCAGATGTTGAACAATGTCTACAACATATACCGTGTAGAATTGTCAACCACACCGAAAGATGGTTGGAGAAAGCTTTCGATATTGAAAATATCGGCTGCTATTCTTGCCATGTGAGCATTATACATTTACTATTTTAAACGTCAGCAATTTAATCGTTATATCCAATAGGGGGCTCTGATGTCACTTTCAAAACATTAGACGGCAACTTTCAGCCCAAGAGAAAACTTATCGAAGGCGAAGTTCTTGACGAAGAAGACGAAGAAGGTGATGGTAACATATTTTTGTTTACTGCTCCTGAGAAAGCTTTCTGGGGAAGTTAGGCTAAAGTTGATCTTCATGACAACAAGCAGAATGATGAAGGAGCTGATGTAAGTTTACTTTACAATTACGCAAAGAACAAGCTAGCTAAAACAAAAAATTAGTGCTTGTTGGACTCTTTAATTGTTGAAGACAACAGTTTCAGAGCCAACAACTCCAACAACAAAAAGAATGACAAGCGTTTTGCCGAGAATGGAGTTTTCTCGATGAGCTGCGCTCGGCATGCCGTACCCGAGCGTCTTTACGACATTCGTGGTGGTGAGGGGTAAGTTTCACGTCACTTTACTTAAATATTCTTGGTATATTTATTGCGATGTATAATATAGCCACAAGTACGGCCTTGCGTGTGTTGCACACGCTCTTAAAAGCAACAAGGAAAACAATAACTACAGAGTCAATATCATGTATGATATTACCTGTAGATGTCAAAAGCGCCTTGAGGTAAACTGGTCAACTTTTGTTACTGTATACGATATGCCACTAACATTCTTAAAGAAGGAGTTTCCTGGCTTAATTGGCAGAAGTCAGTATGCCGTCACTGCATTCCATGCATACGCGCATACAGCCAACTGCCAAGTTATTTACAATCCCAGGTATATGAGCGGCTTTGGAAATACCTGTAAAATAATATACATGTAGTTTATTTTTAGTGATTTTTTGGTATTTTTCTAAACCATGCTGTATTTTTTAGACGGCGAGGGGTGTGAACGTACGTGGAGCTACTTGAACAGATTTGTTCCACTTACTCGCTCAATGAGAGCGAATAATAGAAGATGGACAATCTTCGATGCTGTCAGTTTTGACACGCAAAAAAAAAATGGCGAAAATGCGTGCGTCGTCTTAAATTAGGTCTCAGAAAGCTCTAACCTTTTTTTTTTTTGATTATAGCAAAAAAACTCAAAGAAAAGTACGACGAGGCGACCGCCTGTCTTAAGCAAGCTACGTCCAAAGTTCAATGAAGAAAAATGTGCACAAATTTCTGAAAGATGGGCAACTATCGTTGCTAATACAACGATGACCCAATCTGAAAAACTAGTTGCGTCTCTGAGAACTCAAACAACGGACCGAATTCTAAATGCCGACACTGCGTATCATCACTGGATAGACGTCGCAAAGTACATTTCTTTTCCTGGGTAAATATTTAATGCATAAAATACATATCAGAGTTCGCTAATTTTACATCAATTTGCACACAGTCACAAGGACCCTTTACTTGCAAAAGTAAAGGCACACTTGAAGGAAAGAATTGTGACGTCTGGGTGCGCTCCAGATGGTAATTTAGATGCCGTACTTCCAACACAATTGAGTGATGTGCGCTTTGCGGTAATTCGGGACGTTGTGGACGTAGAAGTTGCCGAGTTTCTTCGTTCCATGCTGGACTCCTATGTGGGTATGCTTTGCATCATGGAGCGAAAACTCAAGAATGGGCGATTAGGTAAAAATATTATCTTTTAGATTAAATTCTTTATTGAAGTATAGCTGACACATATCACATCCAATAGGGACTGTCAAATCAGGCAAGCTCTATTGCTCTCTTGAGAACACCAAGAAGACAGCGGGAGCCCTCCGACTAAAGCGGATTAGTCATTTGAAGTCTGTTGGTAAAGTAAAAGCTGTAACTATACAAATTAAAGCACTAAGCGATTTCTTAATAGCCCCACTCGTAAATGGTCAACAAATGTCAGAGCTTTTTCCGGATCGGGTGGACTCCCTTGTGGAAAAAAAGAAAAGGGAAAGCAAGCAAGGAAAATCTTCGGCCTTCGACCAAGAAATGTTGGATTATCACCAGTTCAACAGAACAAAAGTTGAAGTTGAATTGCTAAAGGTCAGAAATCTATTCGAGTATAATATTACGAATATAACATCAAGCTTTTTTCATTAGGCCGAATCTTATCGCTTTGTGCAAAATATAGAAAATGAACAAAAAAAATTAAAAAATCATATACAAAACTTGCAAAAAAAAAAGAAGATGGAACGGCGACAACATATATTCTTGGCCAGCTTATAATGCTTGAAGCACGACATCATAAAATTCAAAAAATTCAAAAAAAAAATAAATATTGGCTAAAAGAAATCGTAGAAGAAGTAGTAGAAGAAGATGCGTCGGAGGTTGAAGATGATGAAGATGAAGATGAAGGTGTGGTAGCCGGAGTTGACGTTGATGTCAACGATGAAGTCGAAGAACTGCTAGCTGATGATGACGACGACCTGTTTGAAGAAGAAGAAGTGGCTGAAGAAGAGAACTTTGATGAAATTTTTAACAATTTTTTTGAATAAAGTTTCTCATTTTTTAAAAAAATGCCTTGTTAAGTCTCTTTATTAAATATATACAAACAGTAAGTCTTGTGATTTTTTTTTCGTGTACTAAGCACAGTAATTGCGAACTATTGAGAAAGTGTATTATGCAATGAATTGGTTAAGAATGCTGAAGCCACTTTAGTCTATTATTATGTGTTTTCACTTGTTGGAGAGTAAGTCATAAGATATTCAGAAGGTTTCCAAGATCAAGGTTATGCAATAACCCAAACACTGGAGTACTATACTGGATATCTCAAAATAATTTAATTAAACTTGTAGTCAAAATTATACACTTTTAGTTAAGGACGTAATAAAGGACTTCTCAAGCATATACTACCTTGAAATTTGAGTACAACACACAAAGCTTCAATTGTAGTCATTGTTTGTATGTCTATAGTTAACTAATTATACACTATTATCATATACGCAAAGTATCAATAATACATTACAGCAAAAAAAGATACTGGCTATACAAAAAACTCTTCTTTATAAAGTCATTTGAATAAACTTTCTAATTCAATTATAGACAGCTTACAACTATTTTTTTGCAAGTGCTAAGATAAAAGATGCAAACAGTAACTGTCGTTTTGTTCGAAATTACTATATATAAAGTGTAGTGATTATCAAATGCTATACCATTATCTAAATGATATGTTTGTAAATAGGGATTATTCTTTTTACCTTTATTGTTAATGCAAAATTATTGCTAACGTATTTATTAAAGTTTCGAAGAGAGCACATAAATGACTTCATTTATTATAATTATTTTTCCTTAACAACTATAAAAACAAATATAATTGAATCAAAAAGACAATCATCATAGCTTAAACGACATGTAAAACCCTTCGTACTTGGTGTTGAGTCTTCTGAATATGCAGTTTCTCTAATTTAACGCGTCCCAATTTATATTCACACTCTATAAGATAACGTAGTACCTTTTACAGCGTAATAAAAACAAGGAGCGTCATTTCATTTTTATCATCATTCAAGGTCTTCAAAGATGTGAAAGAGGTAAAATAAGCATACTTTCTTGAACAAAAGAGCCTGTGGTGCGCTTAGCAACTTCAAAAAACAAGAAAAAGCGAATATAAGTCGCAAAAAAAACGCTACACGTACACAAATACCATATATTTCTGATTTGGTTATCTAAGTACCACTTATAAAGAGTGATTTTCGAATTCTAAAGGACTTATAAATAAGTAAAAAAAGAAAGTTTTCAACGGGATTCGAACCCGACGAGTGATTAGATTGAAAATGATAAAAAAAACTACTGGACCAAAAATTGTCATGTATTTCAAAATTTAAACAAAAAAAAATTAATTTTTTTAAAAAAATTTAAAGCCACGTGGTATTTCTTCACGTGACGTTTTAGCAGCTGTTTATGAAGATATATGGCACTTGCTTGACGTGAATATGTTAAGGAGGCACGGCACATATCAAGCGCATTTTTTTAAAGTATGGCATACGTAGTAAAATATGAATACTCCAATTACTCACTGGTGTAAAAATATAGTAGTGGTCCACATCTTTCATATATTTTGCAATTCCAAAGATGTGAAATTTGTTTAAGATGTCTATGTCAACAAAAAGGACGCTCTGTCAATTACTCTACCTTTCCATAGTATTTCCAAAATATTTAGTGGGTACGTTACTAAAATAGACAATGCTATAATTTGCTTTCTACATCTAATCTCTTGCAGGTTAATTTTTGTGTCTAACCTCTTCGACGAAAATTAGAAAGGCCATCTACATTGTTTTTAGTATAATGAATCCCTTAACCAAATCTTCTACAGTAGCCGCGGGATATAGTGGTACTTTTTTTGCGGGTAAAAGTTTCCCATAAAGCTTATTCCAAAAAGTACTTTCACGAATTGATATTGACGATTTGTATATGGACATGTGAAAGATAATTTATGACGATCAACTGGGTCAACCAAGAATGAATTGAAACAGGATTTGATGTCAATAATTGTATGAATGGTAGCATGACCAATTTTAGAATGAATTTCTGATATGAGTGGAAAACTTTGAGTATCGGTTACTACAGGAATACTACTGAGATTTCGGAGATCAACAACAGTACGAGGGATAGCAAAAGAATATAATCCAGTTTTAGGATCCTTTTTACTAACAACCAAATAATTTGAGTTAAACCCGTTGTGAGAAGTAGAGCGACTTCAATAACATTTTCTTTCAACCATGTATCAATTTGAGCTGTTGTAAACACATATCATTTTATTACATAATGAAAATTATAGAAAGATCAAAGTAAAGAAGTATATCCAAAAAAGGGAATACACTTACGTGATACAGAAATAAAGAAGTTAGTAATATAATGTTAGTGCGAACAGCTTATTCCTATTAGATCTTTTATATATGAAATAAACTATATCTAGAAGCTATTAGAAGCTTCATTAATACGATAGCTAACACTGTATTCATCTATTCACGATAAAGGGTAATTAAAGGACAATTACACCGGACATTAGAAAATAACCAATCCGAATTAGTAAATTAAAGTAGATCACTAATCAAAGGGAAAAATAGATGAAAGATGTCAAAGACAATAATACCCATTTTCTCATGATAATCAAGCTTGACTAATCAACAATTAGATACCGCAATTCCATTTAGTATAAATAGCCTTAGTTAGAATATCTTAGTTCTCTTCACTTTATTGTTAAGTTAAATAAACTTTTACACCCCTAAGGGATTCTCACGTACTTTCTGAATTCCTTTTTGTTTAACTTACCTGCAACACAACATGAGCTGCTACTGCATCTTTAAATGCGTAAGGTAGCGGATATGGTTTTCGGAAAGCAACTCATCCAGGTTTAGTTTTTAATGATACAATTGCACCAGGAAGATTACAATAGGTATTAGCAATATTAATAGTTGCGTTTCCTTTGAATAAAGGTTCTAAAGTTTGCATCATTTGACTTCGTTCTTCTATTGTACCATATGGCGAATTGTTTGCTTTGTCTTTATCTGCAATAGGATCAATTGGAGTAGTAGGAGGAAAAGGAGGGTTTTTCACTGTTAATATCAAAGTGTGACGCAACTAACCCTGTAATTGCAAGATGTAATTTATGGAAGATATCCATTCCAATAAGACAAGGAATATTTTTATTGTTCATAGTCGTAAATAAGTCAAACATTTCAAAAGTATGGTTCATCAATGTTTTATTATAAAATAATTTTAATTTTACAGTTCCAGTTCTAGGGATGACAGTTTTCGAATGACCAAGCTGAATGTGACCAGACGAGGCGGGCACAAAAGGAGCAACAGAGGAAACTTCAGCTGCAAATTGTGGCGAAATCATGGAAAACGTCGAACCAGTATCGAGTAACTGCATAAGTCCTGATGTTCTGTAAAATAATTGGAATAGTGATGAAATTAGACTTATTTGAAGAAGG
>JNEK01001892.1:0-15442 GCA_000697295.1 Mucor indicus B7402
TTTTTTTTTTTTTTTTTTTTTTTTTGCTCATAATATTATATGATGACATTGGTCGAGAATTTAAATTTTGAGAGCGATCTTGCATGGTTATTTTATCGATATCGATCAAAAAAAAAAAAAAAAAAAATATATATATATATATTATATATGTATATATATTTATTTACAGCATCATCATCTTCGAAACTTTTCTAGTGTATTCGTGAGTCCTGAACCAGCTACAGCAGCTACAGCAGCCGTAATACCAATGGCAGTCGATGTAATTTTCCTAGATTCCACCAAAGACGTGTGTACTAGTGATTTCTTGACAATGCTTTCTACAGGACCCCTTAGAAATAAATAAAGTACAACCCAATAGGCAAGCCCTTGATTAGGACCAAAAGAAACATGAAGTAATTGATGTATCAAGTTTTTAGAAAACACTTCTATATCATATAAAAAGTGATGCTCGGTTATCAGTTGAGTTGAAGATACAGGATTCACAACGATTGTATCGTTTGGTATGTGATGAGTTTTGGTATCAATAAAGGAGGTTAAAAAGTCAATGCCTGTGCGAAGACCTGCCCAGGGTGACAAATTGCTATAAATGGATCTTGAGTGCTCTTGTATGATGGGTGCTGAAATAGGTTGCTGTTCGTGTACTGTCAAAGCTTGAGAGGGTGGTACAATGAGTGGCAGCTGAGGCTGCTGTGTCAAGAAGGGCATTGTATCTTCTGCATCAAAGAACTCATCATTTGAATCGCTACTAGATATTTGACTATTCAAAGAGGATAGTGGTGGTGTGTTTGGTAATTCCGGCTCTAGGCGTTCTATGTAACCTTTACCGTATTTCTGTAATATTTCGTCATTTTCTATAGACCAGTTAAACTCATCCAATCCACCTAGCTCTATATAATTTGATTAAACAAAAGTTTGTAGTATAAACAATTACTAACCTTTCAATATTCGATCGCTTGAAATAAAAGACTTTAGTTCTTGTATTGTGGTGAATCGAATAAAACTCTTTGCTTCTTGAGTTAACAAGTATTTTAAAACTGACCAAATGCCTTGATACATCCAACCGAAATTGAGTACATTGATAGATTGTATCATACTGGGAAATCTTTCATTTAAAATAACACTCATTGTTCTTATTAACTCTGCATTCTAAACTATACAATCAATCACAACTGACTACATAAAAAGAGAAAAAGAGGCTTACAACAGGTAGAATAGGTGACTTTGTAACATTCACCAACACAGTCATTCTTGAAACAAGAGGAAATGGGTGCCCTTGTTTTATCCTTTCTTGTGTCTTATCCCAAGTTAATTTCCGTGCTATTTCCATAATAAAGGCAGCATAAGGCTTGACATGTTCAGTAAGCGATTTTTGTGAGTCTCGAAAATATTTTGGGAAACAACCAAGTCGTACGAAAAGAAGTGGATGATCCCCCGCATTGTCTGTGCCATGAAAAAATGCGAATCCATTTTCAACAAAATCTAAACAGTCATTCATATTTAATTGATCAATATTGTTGTCAAGTCTCCATTGTACTGTTGCTAGTAAATTAGTACGAGCATCGTCAAAACTAAAGTTATTCTCTTTTAGACTTCGAAACACAGAAGCTAAATGACAAAGTTAAGTTAATTATGCAAAGGTTTTTTTTTTTTTTTTTAACCTTTGTCATGTATGAATTGCTCTGTCAATAAAAATTCTTTCTCTAAAAGCTTCCATTGAGCGATATCTTGAAGTAATGTGTTTTGTAATCTCTCTATAAGCTCTTGATTATCATGAAATTGTGAATTCAGTATAACTTGTTTTTCTTGTATTTCCAGTGACGACATGTTTTAATAAGAAAAAAAAAAAAAAAAAGGAAACTAGACTAGATATTTTTTTTTTTTTTTTTTTTTTTTTTATATATATTTAAACATCCTCATGTTGAAAAATAGAATAATACGTGCTCTGTCAACAAAACGCGCTTCTCTCTTCAATAAAACACTTTTAAAACCTTTTCAACCAATTCAACAATTAGCTCCTACATTTTATACTCATGGTGACAATATAAAGCCTCTTTATGAGCCCTCTGACTTTTACTCTCAATTAAAAGTAAGGAGCACATGCCTTTATGTTTGGACTTTACTCAAGTTATTATTGAAAATTAGAAAAATATCTTGTCAGCAAAGGAGCGTATCTTTATTGCTGCTTTATATATTGGACAAAGTGAACAAGAATTGGTAACAAAAGTGGCCCGTTCTCAAAGAAAACATAAAAAGCTCATGTGACATTATATAGGTGGATACGATTCGTGTAGCTTTAAAGCAATCACCTCAACTTAAGGTCCATGTTTTGATTGACTGTTTACGTGGAACCAGAGTATCAAAAGGCTCGAGTTCTGCTACATTGCTTTTACCTTTAGTACAAGATTACCCTAACCAAATTCAAGTCTCATTATACCACACACCTGACTTAAATGGCATCTTGAAAAAAACAATACCGCAACGCTTTAATGAATCAATTGGATTGATGCATTTAAAAGTATATGGTTTTGACAACTCAGTCATGTTGAGCGGGTAAAATATGCACTTACTTGGAGTATGCCTGTTTTTTTCTTGACAAGCAAATCATAGGGCAAATCTTAGTACAGATTATTTTACAAATAGACAAGATCGATACATGATGTTCAATAGGCAACCCGAACTAAGTTCCTACTATCACAATTTAGTCAAGTTGATATCAGACTGTTCTTATCAATTACTGCCCTCAAAGGAGATGAAATATAAGCTAGTAGTGAAGGAAAAAGACATGGCGGATCCTGTCAAAGAAAGTAGAAAATATAAATATCAAATGAACCAAAAGATCAACCAATTCATAGAAGATTCATATCAAAATACAACACAAATAGAGAATGAAAAGATAGATACAGCTGTATTACCGGTGATTCAAATGGGTCCTTTTCATATTCGACAAGATGAAAAGCTTACCTTGGAATTGCTATCCATTGCCAATCAGAACAATAACCACTGGACAATTCATCTCACTTCGGGTTATTTCAACTTTACTGAGAAATACAAGTCGTTCATATTGAAAACCTGTGCACGTTTTCGCTTTCTAACGGCATCACCTGAAGCCAATGGGTTCTTCAACTCAAAAGGCGTATCACGATTTTTACCACCTGCTTACACCTATATTGAGAAAAAATTCTACAAGCAAGTAAAGAAAGCAAACAGGGAAAATGAAATCTCCATTGAAGAATACAAAAGACCGGGTTGGACATATCACGCGAAGGGTTTGTGGGTGACAGTAGAAGATCAGCAATTGCCTTCCGCTACTATGATTGGGTCACCTAATTTTGGACAAAGATCAAGCGAAAGAGATTTAGAAGCACAAGCACTCATCATCACAGACAATGATCAATTAAGAAAGGCTTTACACAAGGCAAGTCACTTTTATACCGATATGTGTTTATAAGACTCACCTTTCTATAGGAAGTGGACTTACTGCATCAGTATTCTGAAGTAGTATCAAATGAAACATTTGCTAAAACGGATAGAAAAGTGCCCAATGGTGTTAAAATCGCCACTCAGTTTGTAAAAACAATGCTATAATAAAACCTTTTATTTTTCATCGTTGTTCATGAAATACTCCTTCGGAGATGGTAAAAAAGACACGAGCTCTTCTGGCACCTTTACTTTAGAGATACGGTCTTGAATTTTGAACCTTTCTTGACTATTCCAGATTGATCTTATTTGCAATTGATCCTCCAACATGGACTTCTTATGTTGCATGGCTCTTATTTTCCTTTCAAATTGATAGAAAAGTATCTCTGCCCTTTCTAAAGTAGCTTCTAATGGTATATGGCCCGTTAAATCATTGACATACTATCAAAAAAAGGTGAATACTTCAATGTGACAGGAGACTTGTTTTTGTTATACCCTTAGGACTTCATCAAACTGGTTTCGTTCCAAGATCGCTTTTCTATGCGTGTCTATCACTGCCAACGCAATAAACAAAATCATCTTGTCTGTCAAATAATTGGTCCAAAGCACTTCCCAAAGACGTATCACATCTTCCCATTCGAATTCACGCTTGAACCACACAAGCAACCATCGAAAGCAAAAGAACAAGTTTGAGGTCTCTGTTTCTTCCAAGTGTTTAAATAGAACGGGATCCATGAACTGAATCAACAACTTGAGCAACTGCAATTGACCATGCATACCCGACTGATCAATGAAAAAATTAGACTGCACACGATCCATAAAGCTAGTAAATGTCCAAAAAGCCATAGCTTCGTTTTCCATCGCGACATAAAGAGGCGCTAATAAATCTGACATCCCTTGCACGTATCCCAATTCTGTGTTGTAAAAATTATAAGTGACCAAAATATCCTTCATGGTCTCTAGGTTTTCATTGGTGCCCACGACCATCTGAGGGTCCGGGTTGGGTAAATCTTCACCACTGAAAGCCTCCTGTGAACGATCTGTACGATGCACGTCTTTATCAATACGATGTTTTTCATCTTGAAAGTGTTGTGTGTTGCGTACTTCTGGGTGGTCGAACCAATGCGACTTGATCTCAAAGTAAGCATCGGCACGACTTCGGCGCATCGCTTCACGTTCATGGAACGTGGATTGCCAAGGATAAATACCCAGCAGAAACTTCCATGCCTCAATGCGAATATCCGAGTCGAGTCCGCCCCTGAAGATGAGTTGCTCCATGTAATCCTTGCGCACAGACAGTTTACCTTCTTCGTCAAAGAAAGAAACCCATTCTTCAGCAGAAAGGGGGGGACGGCGCGTGTGAATAGGAGAGGGCCCACAAAGTTCAGGCATACCTAGCAGGAGACCGTCGATATCGTCGGCCAAGTAATAGGGCTCTTCTTGTTCTCCTCCCCAGCGATTTAGATAATGAGTGGCCATTTGATATTCGTTTAGTGTGTTTTGGACAGTGCTGTTTCTTACAAAGGATTGCACAGTTGTAGGAAGGAGTGGTAGAATAGGGCGTGCTATAGGGTGCTCAAGTACTTGTGCTGCTGTGTCTCTAGAGTATTGAGTGATCCGAGAAAGCCGCTCCAAGAGTGACCAACGTGCATCTTTGATAGCTTTTGTGATAGGGTCCTCTTCTGTTTGTGTGATGAAAGGGTTGGTTTCTGTTGTAACTGAAGAAAAACTATCTTCTGGTATGACTTCATTTTGATGTTCTACTAGGTGTACATAGGGCATGTCTCTAGAACTATTTTTATGGTCAATAACTGGTTCAATGATGTATGTCTATGTACGCTACCTTTGCATAGGATTGAAACAGCTTAGGATGTCAATGATATCATAGCCCGGCCATGTGGTATTGTCTAATTGAGCATCAGCGAGTTCTGAAGCAGAGTACCATAGTGGCTTTAAGACATCCCCTGATTGAGAAGTGATGACGATAGAGCCTTGCTCTTGTAAAGAAGGTGGTTTAACATAAAGAGAGTCGATATGTTTGAGCGATATCGCCATTGTTTCTTGTTGGCCATAGTTTAAATTGACCGGTGGGTATCCGTCATCCGCAGCCAGATTTCCGTCTAAACTAATAAAAAAAGATATGTCTTGAGGATCAATCAAATATTCTGGGATCCAAGCCACCAATATATCAATATTTTCCTAGTGTTTTTATGAGTAACAATGACTTTGTTATCGTTGTTTGCCTACCATTGACTTGGATACAATTGTAAAAAATCCATGTATAGTGCTATTATCCATGGATTTCAGATAAAATCCTGATTTTGTGTATATTAAACGGACTTGATTTAAATTTCGATAAGCTTCTGGTCTTGGTGGTAGCTCAGGTACAGAAAGTGAAACAGGATCTAATTCAAACTCTGAAGGATCATATTTAGGGTAAATGGAAGGAATTGAACTACTCGACAAATTGTTGCTTTGATTTAAGAAAGGATTATACAATGGCTGTGATTATGTTAGTAATGAGTGATAATTGACTTTGTCTTCTTACTCTTTTATTATCGTTGTTATTGTATATAGATCCGCCACCCATTATTGTTATTATTATGAGAAAGAAAAAGAAAACAAAAGCCAAGTATTTTTATGCTAATATGCAAAGAAATTCACTTGGCAAGTCAATTTTCTGGGCTCTGTGACACCTCAAAGACTATATATCTAATTTAGGCACCATTCAATTGAAACTCCTCCTCGGTTCCTGTTTGCAAAGGAGAAGTGACGAATGCAATATGACTTGACGGTTGAGTGTATTAGAAGATTAGAAACAGCCATCGATTACCAACGTATCAAAAAAAGGCAGAGAGAAGAGATCAAAAGCGATCCAGTAATACATGATAGAGCAGTGAGTTTACCGCAAATGGTATAACTTGTACTGCACATTTTATAAAAACGAACTTCTTGATAGAATGGATCAAGATGAAACTATGAAAAGTCATTGATAATTCTTCTATTCATTATAAATCAAGACTAATAAATACGTTATACTAGAGGTTAATTGCCTCTTTACTCCACCTGAATTTAACCCCAATCGAGCTATTCTGGACGAATGTCAAAGCGTTCAAAAAAAGTAGGATAGTATTGACTAATTTATTATGGAGGGGGAATTAAAAATGTAAGAATATATGTATAATGAAGCAATGCGTAGATAGCACCCAGTTATATATCAAGAGTTACGACGAGCAATGGTATATTGCATGCCATCACAGAGAAGGACCGTCATTGTCAGATCAGCATAAACAGGCGAACGAAAAGAGTGACTAGTTACGAATCCAATTGGCTCCATTGATATCCCAAAGAGCCTCTAGATGTCTTTTAGTAGTCAAATCAAGTACAACCCTTCAGACCCGTTAGCACAAACCTATTGAAAAGCAGGCATAAAAAAACGATGTCACGCTACTAATAATTTTTTTGTGATGACTTTATATACGCATTCTCTTAACTTATTGAAATCATTTTCTTTCAATTGAATACTTAAAAAAGACTTCTTCCTTAATTGTCCCTTACAGAAATCAAAGTTATTTTCTGCTTTTTTCCATTTTTGCATTTACTCTCTATGTGCAACCTCTCACAAATGACGTTTGATAAAGGCTTTAGGGATGCCTTTTATACTCTACATGCATTCATAGACTATACAAATCAAAAGTCATATATATATATATATATATATATATATTGGTGATATAGGGCACTTTTAGTTTTTAAGTGTTTTACGCATTACTTGTACTTTATCTTATACTCGCCAAATAATGCTTAGCAGAGACTTGTCTGGCGCACTTTGAATTTTATTATTACCATATACATACGCGTTAGGTGCCACTAATGTAGATGGAAAAAAGTCTCTTTACAAAAGGTCATTCATTGCCACTGTGGCTGACAAGAATCAACTAATATGTAGAGTGGCACGTCAGAGTATGACTCTATAGCATTATGATGTAACAAGACCAAGTCCTGAGCTGTAATAAAGGCTTTTCTCACAAAAGATATTGTTTATTGATCGTAACTACTTTAGTATCTAAACAGTTCACCACTTAATTTTAGAAGGGAAAAATTCTTGAATCAAGTCCATATAAAACGGTTTGAGAGCTTCTACATCCAATTCTTCATTCGATTTTGAATATAAATCATATTGATTAAAAGTTTTCACCCACTTCATCATATGAGCATCATAGTCATTCATGATCCAGGCATACTGGTTTTCAGTATGAAAAGCATAAAACGAATGGTACCGGATAATATACGCTGCTTCCTCAGGCAAAAAATTTTTACATACATGATACAAGTATTCGTCGTGCCCGTAACTCATATGTACTTGATCCAGACCACAGTGAGGACTATACATACCGCATTTTTTAGAGTATATAGGATGTTCATTGTCTGGATTTTCA
Source organism: Mucor indicus B7402 (assembly GCA_000697295.1). NCBI lineage: Eukaryota > Fungi > Mucoromycota > Mucoromycetes > Mucorales > Mucoraceae > Mucor > Mucor indicus. Next base: position 7,857 of record JNEK01001892.1, read on the forward strand.
CTAAAGAATTTTGAATACACAATCTTGTCTGAGAACTTGCAGCCTACAGGAAAGGTATCGCCTACTACTGTCCATTGTGGCTCTCCCAAGAAGAAAAGATACTTGCCGAGATCATGTATTAAGGCAGTCAGAATGAACCATCTTGGTTGATTATCTTTTCGAGCAGCTTCAGCGGATTGCAAAGAATGAATGATTTGTGGCATATGTATATCAGGATCAGATTCGTCTACTAGCTTGTTCATCAGCTCCATCGCCTCCCAGATACCCATTTCTCCGTGTGTTAATCCTTGATATAGTTTCTTCTTGGCAAGTACATGGTCTACAGTTTGCTTGATATGGTTCTCTTTATAAAATGCAGCAATAGTAGGTTGTTCTTCATCAGCAATGGTATAATCTCTAAAATTATCTTTGTTACTGTATTTTGTTTGAAGATAATCTTCCCAAAGCTCAGTGATTTTAACGGCTTCAGATAAAGGCTGGATTATTCTCATTTCTATTAGTTGAATGAAAAGAAAGAGGAAAAAAGAACGTTTTAAATAGGTTTAATGTTTTCTCACGCAGGGAAAAATAATGCATGATTGTTTAGCATGTATCACTACTTTATTGCGTCCCTTGGAGTCAGAAGGTTTTAAATAACTGTATAAATATAAGCGGTCTACACCGTTAAACTTTAGGCTTGTGGAACTGTACATTGCATTTATAATAAAACTAAAAGCAAGTGTCACATTGATAAATAGTCAAGAAATAGATACAAGTATAATCATCTTGGCAAATTGCATGGAAGTATCTAAAGGAGAATATATATATTAGTATGCGCAGTTATAAACACATGTCGTTTGTGGCCAACAGAGAAAAATCGCGTATTATAGCAGTAAACATAAACTGACGAACAGAAGTGGTATCGAAATAATTAGCCCTTTTCCCTAAAGATATATACAGTATATATATATAGCGTGCTTATGTAATAACTCTAAAATATATAGCCGCAAACAAGATTTCTTCTTTTGCATAAAAAAAAAGGGGGCACTCAAAGACAGCTCAAAAGCGTTAAGATCAAAGAAAATGTTTTATTTAATAATTCTACATAATCTTTTTGCTTCCATGATCTCGCTGTTTATCGAGGTTTCCGAACCATCATCTGCTGAAATAGGGAAGTCAAGCGGATAAAACTTGTCATGATAAGAAGCTAATCGAGCCTTCAAGGTCTAACTTCTGGCATGTTGAATACTGGGGAAAGACTTACTGAACCTTTTTGATAATTAATTGTAGTTCGGTCATTCTTGAGCCATATATTGTTAAACATAAGCTGTGGAATTGTGAGCTGCTTACTTCAATGGTATTTATTAGCGATGGATGCGGCAGAATGGTCTTGGTATACAAAAAACACTTCTGACGCAGATCCTTTCCTTTCTTGATGTCTGCTTCGATTGCTTTATCTTCACACGAAAAGATATCACCTAATTGAATAAGATAAAATCTACTTTAACGTCCTTTTCATCACTAGCAATCTGTTTTTAGGTATTTGACGGCTGTCGTGTGACATTCAGTTCTAACAGAAATGAATCAGATAGCATGTTGGCTCTTCCTCTTACATATTAGGGGGCTTTGATATGTTACCTCTTTGCGACATAATAAGAATCAAAAAGAAAAAAACATTAGCATACAAATGCCCTTAGTATACCACCCTTCTTCATGCGTAGTATCTTTCAGACGGTTAAAAAAGTGGAATTTTGCTATTTGCACATGTCCATTACACGCGACAAACCATAAGAGCATAGATAACAGTTATTGAGGACACTTCAAAATCGAAGGCTTTCGTAGTGTCTCGTTTTCGCTTTCAGTGAATTTCCTTCTCGAATGATAAACTCGCTTAAGATGTATATAATAAAAGTAAAAGAAAAGAAGTAATCATAAAAGCTGTACTAAGATTTAACCAGAAAAAAATAAAAATATTTCTGTAGTTGTATCTGCAAGCTCTATTCATTTTGCAAGACAATGAGACGACTTTACTGATTAATTGAAGAGTCTTGTCCAATTAAAATTTCTAAACAACCTGCTAATATATTCTACCGTCTTTGGATAAAAAAACCAGCTGGGTTTCTATAGTTTCTCTGGTTTTTTTTTTTTTTTTTAAAAAAAAAAAAAAAAAACCTACAACAATACAATAATGGGTAAAAGTCACTCGAAATTAGCAAAAGAAAAGAAAGTAGACGAGAATGGCGAAGAAATAAAAAAGACCAAGAAGCCCGAAGGTAAAATAAAAAGAACAAGAAGTTTATAAGCATTCTAGTATTTACAGTTCTGTAGATGGACCTTTTAGACAACAGAGGTTACCAGCATGGCAACCAGTAATGACACCGAAAACAGTATTGCCCGCTCTATATCTTATTGGTATACTATTTTGTCCAACAGGTGGGCTCTTGTGGTGGAATAGTAATAAAGTAAAAATCATTCTATTATCTCATACAACACATACTTAAGCTGCTGCATAGGTTGACCAAATAATGATCAATTATTCATATTGTGATCAATACAACACACCAGTTTATTTGACAGAAAGCCTTTTCAATTATCAATTATCCGATAAAAACTTCAACTCCTCTACCCTTGAACCACCCGCTTATTCTTACCGCAACGAATCTTCATTTTTAGACCCTCATTGGGGAAATCCAAACAATTTATCTATTCCTCGCTGCACAATTGATTTTACTATCCCCAATACAATGAAGGGTCCTATCTTTATGTATTATCGTCTTACAGAATTCTATCAAAACCACAGACAATACATTAAGAATTTTTATGACCTTCAATTAAGAGGACAAATCGTATCAACATCCACGCTCTCCACAAATTGCGCACCTTTGGATTTCTCACATGATGGAAAAATTATATTTCCATGTGGTCTTATAGCCAACTCCATGTTTAATGGTACAGTCATTCAGACCCCCCCCCATTCTCTCTGTATTAACTCATGTATGATAGATACTGCCTCTAATTTAACTTCTGTCAATAGTGGTGAAACCTATGTCATGAGTACCCATAATATTGCTTGGCCATCTGATAAACAAAAGTATGGTCCTACGCAATATCCCATTTCACAAGTGGCCCCTCCTCCTAATTGGGCACTTCGCTATCCAAATGGTCAATACACCGAGGAATATCCACCTCCTGATCTGTCTACTCTTGAACGTTTCCAAGTATGGATGCATGTAGCTGCTTTACCTGATTTTAGAAAGCTTTGGGCAAGAAATGATACTGCTGATTTAACAGCTGGTAGATGGCGGGTTTCTATAGATATGAGTAAATGATCAAGCCAAAACATAGGCAAACACATTACTGAAACCTATTGATAGACTTTGATACGCTTCAATATGGTGGCGAAAAATGGATTGTTTTAACAACCACTACACCCATGGGTGGTCGCAATCCCTACTTGGGTATAGCCTATATGTCTATTGGCGCTTTATGTATATTGCTAGGTATTATTTTCACCATTAGGCACTTGATTAAGCCAAGAAAACTGGGTGATGAATCTTACTTGTCTTGGAATCAACCCGGTGGCGGTTTACCCAGCGCTAAACGCCAGCATCTTCACAAAGACTAAGTTTACTATTTTGTAAAAGCTTACCCTATATCTTTTAATGTATTATATTATACTACTATTACTACTTTTGTTTCTTTTTCTTTTTCCTTATTATATATATATGATAAGTATTAAATTTTTTTTAGACAGTCTTTCATCAAAGTATAAAATCCACATTGTCGCATAAAAAGTGTAATGTAATTATTCATACTTGATATATATGTACTAAGTTTCAAGTACCTAGCTTGTAAGAACACTGAGTATCTATGTAGTACTGCTTAGTAACTTTAGTGTTTCTATATAGAAAATATAGTATGATATTACATCTATCTATAAAGTATATTGATATGAATACTTTGCTTAATTCTGATTTACGTTATATTACCTAAAACCGTGTACTTTGTATATATAGTAGTTGGGGTTTTTATGTGTTTAATTAAATGACAAGTAAATCCTTGGATGGTGTTGTAACATAATAGCTACACATTTCCAAAATAATGACTGACTCTTCTGTATTTACCTTAGAAGACAAAAAGAATTAGAAAAGTGTCATATTATAACCAAAAGGCTTTACAGCTACTAAACGCAAGCGTCAACGAGGACCTTACGCTTCAATATTTTTCGCAGTATTCAGAGTATAAGAAAAGTGAATACTATGGCTGTGCCACCACATTGTAACTTTTCAAATGATGTAAGGCCTTCTCAGAACACTGTTTTAAAAACATATATAAAAGCTAGAGTTGCGCTTTTTTTTTCTACAATACATGCTTATTAAGAAAACAATTACTGTTTTAGCCATTGCTGCTCAACTATGCTTCTCTCTTGAGCTTGAGCCCATTGCCAAATATGAAGGACATCATTTAAATAAATATTTGGAACTACGTCAAAAAAAAAAAAACGACCGGTGTTTTAGTAAATGACAAGATCTATACTTTTGGTGGTTCTTTTCCTATTCCCTATATGATTGATGCTGCTCATGATATAGGGTCTTATAGTGTGAGCCCTGAAAATAAGTTCAATATGACAGACGAGATTTATTCTTACGATATTTCACAAGACACCTGGAAGTTAGAGACGCACGTGCCTTTCCCTTTTAGTATAGTGCCAAATTACAAGTCGTCAACAACGTGGTTTATCTGTTTAATATCAATACTCAACCTAATACGAAACGAAGCACCATGTGGAAATACGAGACAGATATACCAACACATGGCGCATACTTGAAAGAATTCCTTTTATCTGGCGTAACAAGCTGCTTTCTTGCGAACACGATGACCATATTTATTTTACTGGTAGTCAAGATAGCCAACTTCGCACAATTATTCAACGGTATGATACGCGTCAAGATATATGGTTAAGCCCTCTTTTTTTTTTTTGGATAGTCCAGAACAAAAGACACTCTAACATTTGGAGAACATGTTTTGCTTCAAAGAAAGCCTTCAGTTCTTGGGAAGAGGGGAAGCGAATCAATGGAACGATACCGTGTCATTCATCTATAATAAAGGTCGCTCTTTTTTTTTTTCGTTCTATACATGGTCTTATGATGCTAACTAATGCTAATATTGAAGATACTGACTTCAATGTTACCTTGACACGCGAAGTGGCTATTGAGCCTCGTGGTGACTGGCTGTATATTTTTGATGTCTTGAAGAAAGACTCTATCCTCAGTAAAGCCAATCCTTTGACCAAGCAAATTGTGCAGCTACGAAGCGTTGACCAGGTTCTATGTTCCTTACAATGATGAAGTTGCTACTTTACTAGGTGATGCAAGTAAGAACTTTCTAATGAATTCTAATAATGAGGATGAACTAGGGACTTAACGTATAATCATAAAGTGAAATTTATTATTACAGACGAAGATAATAAACTTAGTTAATTTTATACAAGATATTTTTATTATAGTACAATTTATATGGTCAAGGCAGAAATGGGTTCTGCGTCTTTTTTTTCTTTTTTATGAGCCATAGCTGGTGAGACATTGATAGCTGTAGATGCTACTGTTTTTGTTTTGAGTATTGCTATGGAAGACGATTTCCGAAGTCTGATTTTGTTATCATTTTCAAACTCATTACTGCTAATGCTTGAGTTGCTTTCTTGAGAATCACATGGTGTTACAATATCATCTGTTACTTTAGGGTTACGAAAGGGCTCATGAAAGATAACAGTGGCAGGGGATGTACCAAGAAGATAAGTGTCGTCAAAAGAGGTAGATAGTATCTCGTTGTTTGCCATTTTTACTTGTTCCGTGGCAGTAGGTAGTAAGATGGGTGATATGATAGTGTTTGATGGTGATTCTTTTGTTATTGGGGTATCTAGATTGTAAGAACTTACTGGTGAAGATAATATATGATCGATCAATACAGGTGCACTCTGTGTGGGTATAGGGTTTTCGTTAGATCTTTGTACTAGTTTATTGTTGGGTACAGCTGAAATCAATTCAGGTAGTGATCTTGCTGTTGTAAGCAGTGCCTGGTCCTCTTTCTGTCTATCCTTTTTTATTTTTTTGGCATCTAAAATCAGTGTGGCTGTTTCTTTGACGGGAGTTGGTTGTAGAATAGGTGACGATGTAGGAAGTGGTGGAGAAAAGGGAGGTATTTCAAAGATACCACCTACACCATTTGTTTGAAGAAAAGTGATATCATCAAAATGAGGTAATACCATTGTTTCCATAATGAATTCTTGTATTTTTGTTTCAATGGCTTTTACAACTACAGAATAACCTACTCTTTTCTCCCAAACAAGAGGTTCTACTTTCCATTCCATTTTAGGGCATTCATAAAAAGCATACCAAAATCGATTTGTAGGTGGTTCCTTAATTTTGATCAATAGTTTTCCAGATATTTCTTTCAACATGATGCCTAGCACCAAATCAATTGTCAAAGGCTTCAAAAGGTCCGAGTATTTCCATTTTAGCACAGTCTCAATCTCCAAACGAAACCCACCATCATATTGTAACATTACCTCAGCTGATAACTCACCAGTAGGACTCAGGCCGAGCAATTTAGGTTGAGTGAAACGGGGTAATGACTGTCCTGGATCTGCAGATCGAACAGTGATTTCGCCTAGAAATGGGGGACGTTTTGCATTGATTTTATCAAGCTTTGTAATCACTTTTTTATAAACAGCATCTTTTATATCTTGAGTACGATAGACACCGAAAAAGATACGACCAAGGAGAGCATTGAACCACTGTGTTTCAAAATGATGCTCATCACTGTATACCATTTTAATAAGATGGTTCATAGCAGATTGATCAAACCGAGTGTTATCAGTGTGTTCATTGGTTGTAGTAGTAGTGAATTTTGAAGCACGAATAAAAGCAAAATACCAATCCTCTTTATCAATACATTTACTACAGTTGATATAATAGTTTAATTCATTTGAAGATTGTAAATGAATGAGATGTGGTTTTGAATAGAGTTCATAGTCTTGCAGCCCTGGAGGAAACATTTTTACATTGAAATTACTGAGATTAATAACACCTTTGCAATCCAATTGTTTCTCAGAGTCGTACAAATACAGTGTATTGTATTTTAATACCGAGAAATAAGTGTTGGCATGTTCTTTCTTGTTATTATTTGCTAGTCCAGAAATGTAATTCTTTACCATATCTCCGATAGTTGCGTCTGGAGGTGTTTCTCCGTCTTCTCGAGATACTTTAAGCCAACCCACTTTGTAAAGGAGTTTTGACGAAGTTGTGTCGTCATTTTCTATTACGAGCAAGTCATTGTCATTTGTGATTTCGTAGTTGGAATGAAAGAAAATAAAAGTAGGATAAATAATTCGACTGTGTATGAAATAAATTGAATAAGCCAATATAATTAAACATGGAATTAACGTAATTCCACCCAATATATAAGCAAATATGAACTTTAAGGAAAATAGCATAAAAAAATTAAAAAAAAAAAAAGAAAAAGGAGGATTTTTGTATTATTATTTTTATTTTTTTTTTTTTTTTTTTTTTTATTTTTTCAAAGCTTGCACTTGTGACCGCATTGAATGA